>JAOEHY010037428.1:0-34478 GCA_025447955.1 Psilopsiagon aurifrons | reverse complement strand
CACCCTTTGAGAATTTTGAAGGTTTTGAATGGCCTTTAAGCACCCTTGAGACCTGCCTGCTGATTGTGATTGGGTTCACCATGTTGGCAGGCATACAGAGTGCATTTTACCCACGACCATTTCATCTGCTCCCAGGAGTCATATAGAGTTGAGTTTGGGCCTTGTCTAGGGTTAGACAATGATAGAGGAGGAGCAAGAGATTTTCCTGGAGGCTGGACAGTCATGAGTGGCAGGGTGTGTGGGATATTATGGATAAGTATCTAGGCCAGTGGGCCCCTTCAGTGCTTTGGAACTTCATCACTGAACAAATGCAAAACCCACAAAAATTAGTAAAACACTTAAAGGAGGTGTGCTGTCATTCTGGTCATACCAGAGAGGGACAAATCATGGCAATGTGCTAGGGCTTGGCCTATGCTTACAGAGCACTGTTCAACACTATCCAGCACCTTCAAAAGGAAAAAATGTCCCTGGATCTGAGGGCAGAGCAGCAGATGGTGTGGCTGCTCCAGCTCCAAGCACAGCAGCTACACCAGGCGCAGCGACAAGTACAGTAGCTACTCAAACTTCAACCATACCGGATGAGTTCTGCAGTAAAGGAACAATAAGCATCAGCAGGCGATCATCCAACACTGCACACGGCCTCCCCTGCTCTGAAAGACTGTTACAAGAGGTGGAGCCCAACATCACACACCGAATGGACTCAGCAGCTTTTTAGGGATCGCTCCATGCACTAAGAAATGATCTCTCTCCCTCTGCGTGTGTGTGTGTGTATGTGTGTATATGTATATATGAGAGGTAAGAGTGATGGTATATTGAAAATGTGGGATCTGAGCATGACGTGGAATGTCCTGGGTTCAGCAGTAGCAGTCATTTTTCTCCCCCTTGGTAGCTGATGCAGTGTTGTGGTTTTGACTGTGGGAACAGCGCTGATAACACCAATGTTTTTGGTTACTGCCAGGAGGAAGCAGAGACAGGACACCTGACCCAAACTAACCAAAGAGGTATTCCATACCACAGCATGTCATGTCCAGGATGGAAAAACTGGGGGCAGGATCCCAGAAGAGTGAGCTCACGGCTTGGTAGTCAGGTGGTGAGCAGTTGTATTCTCTTCCCTTGTCATTTCCCTGGTCATTATTATTGGTGGTAGCAGCAGTGATTTGTGTTATACCACAGTTACTGGACTGTTCTTATCTCAACCCGTGGGAGTTACATTCTTCCAATTCTTCTCCCCATCCCCCCCCCGGAGTGGGGTGGAAGAAAGAGGGGGGAGTGAGTGAGCAAACTGTGTGAGTTATGGCTTAAACCACGACACTGTGCTAGAAGAAACTGACACTTTGTCATGGGTTCAGCAGTAGCAGTCATTTTTCTCCTTCTTAGTAGCTGGTGCAGCGCTGTGTTTTTGACTTTCGGCCTGGGAACAGCACTGATAACACTGCCTTAACCCACGGGCCATTTCTTGCTGCCTTTGTAAAGGGTCTGATATTTCAGACAGTGCACCTCCATTTCATTTCAAAATAAATAAGCTCCTTTTACTTGAGGATCTTGAAGCCTAGAGTCCAAATTAAGTCCTCTCCTTATCCACACTACTAGCTAGTTTACAATCAGCTTTGAGGTAGACTTGCCTCTCTGAGCTTCCCAGTAGAAGAAAATGATCTTTATTTGTTTCTTCCTGTGCCAACATGCTTGAAATGCAGAGAGCGTTTTTGTAGTAGATGTCTCCAGCTATTTGGATGAGTAAAGGAGAGGTAATGTTCTTCTCAACACAAGAGTTTTCTTTCCAAGGCTTCCCAACTGTACTGTTCATCCTGAAGGAGCTCGATTCCTTAAGGTGATCATGGAAAGAGAACACTGCAGAAATTCACACTTTTTAAAGGTGTTCTTCTGGAGGAGGAAGAGGTCTTCACGCCAGGAGCCTCAGAGCAGCTGGCCTTTCATCACTCAAAGGCGTGACATGAGAGCGCAAGTGTGCTTCCCAGAAGAACTCCAAGTTATACTGATGAGAAAGTTTCATACACACCCTGCTCCAAAAGCTCAGCATGACACAGAAGAAGATCATGTATTTGGTGAATACACCAAATGTTTGAAAAGCAGCTCTTGTTCTCCCTGGTACTGACACTGTGTGCCAGTGGACTGTGGATCTGGATAGTGAGGTATTAGGAAATCTTGAGAAGATTTTCTCCAGCGGTTTGGCAGAAAAGTGATTCAGAGCAGGAGAAATACTTGGGGGCATTAGTCAGTGAGAAACTGAACATGAGCTGACTTCAGTGCGTGCTTGCAGCCCAGAAAGCGAAGTGTATCCTGGGCTACATCAAAAGGAGTGTGACCAGCAGGTCAAGGGAGGTGATCCTGCCCCTCTACTCTGCTCCTGTGAGACCTCACTTGGAGTGTTGTGCACAGTTCTGGTGTCCTCAACATAAAAAGGACACAAAACTGTTGGAACAAGTCCAGAGGAAGGCCACGGGGATGATCAGGGAACTGAAGCACCTCCTCTTTGAAGACAGGACGAGAAAATTTGGGCTGTTCAGCCTGGAGAAGACGGGTGGGGACCTCAGAGCAGTCTTACAGTATCTGAAGGGGGCCTACAGAGATACTGGAGAGGGACTCTTCATCAAGGACTTTAGCAATAGGACAAGGGGTGATGGGCTCAAACTTAAACTGGAGAAGTTCAAGTTAGATCTAAAGAAGAAGTTCTTTACTGTGTGGGTGGTGAGGCACTGGCACAGGCTGCCCAAGGAAGTCGTAAATGCCCTATTCCTGGAAGTGTTCAAGACCAGGCTGGACAGAGCCAACACAGTTTAGTGTGAGGTGTCCCTGTCCATGGCAGGGGGGTTGGAACTGGGTGATCTTAAGGTCCTTTCTAAACCAAACCATTCTATGGTTCGTTCTTGTGCATAGGTGAAGAGAAGGGGAAAACAAAAAGGAAAAAGCTAAAAACCAAAAAGAAAACTGCGCAAGGCCGTGTTTTCGGTAGTGTTTCCTGCTCCCCGCTGTCGCACTGCGTGGGGAGGGCTCGTCGGGCAGCAGCACTCACCTTGAGGTCGCGATGGACTACGCCCATCTGATGGCAGTGTAGCACGGCCTCCAGGATCTGCTGAATGCAATGACTGCATGCAAACACCAGGGGCGCGTGTTAGTCCCAAGCGTGAACCCGCCGCCCGCACGCCCGCAGTCAGGCGGGGCCGGGGCAGCGGCGGGAGCGGGGAAGGGGCCGTGCGGGGTCCGCGCTCCCCGATCCGCCCCTCTCTGCTCCGCGCCGCTCAGAGGACGACGGCCTCAGGCACCGCCGCTGTGGGATCCGTAAGGGGCAGCCTCGGAGACGTGCTTTGGTCTTAGTTTAATTTATTATTATTTTTTAATGGCAATTTGTAAAAAGCAAATTGTCGGGAACGCGCACCAATTTTGCCAATAATTCATTGGCGAGGTCGTATTAAACATTTAGCATCCTCTGCACTTTTTCGGCCTTTCCTCACACATTAACTCACAAATTGTAGCGGCCATTGAGGTAATAACCCCCCCACTCCAAGCGAGGCAGGTGAGGTCAGTGATTAACTTCTCGAGGTCCCATTTTGCCGGCAATTAGCATCACTTGCCTGAGGGTTCGTCATACTCTAACGCAGCCGTGTGCGACCGGCGGTTCTGCAACTGCAACCCCGGGCCTCGGAACACAAGTGGTGCTTAAATCTGCAAGCTGACATACATCACTGCCAAAGTTCACCTCCATGTGCCGACACAGCAATACATGGACAGCCTTAACAGATAGATACCAGAACACGTTCGACAGCACAGGGTAACTGCAGCGCCTTGGAAGGAGACAGGTTTTTGGCAACCATTCCCCCTTTTGCCATGATGTATATTAGGCCTGTAGACTTGCAAACTGGAAAGAGGTATCATGCATTATTTGTTTTGACTAGCTGTTTTCAGGGTGAGTAGGATAGGCAAGGAAACATCTCAGACAACCCACCCTCTGCCCCTACCCAGCAGAAAATAAAACCCCAAACTCTTATAGCCAATTGATGGGCACCAGATACTGACCTTCAGGTCTCTGTGAACTATGCCATTTAGATGACAATGATTAACACTTTCTAGAATCTGCTGTATACAATGACTGCAAAGATACAAGGGCAGAATGGAAGGGAGAACATTTTAAAGGCACATAATCACATCAAATACAAAATAAAATAAAACTTAAAGAAAAAAAGATAAAGAACAAAACCAATTTTACACCTCCTGACACGTCTCAACTGTACATTGACCAAAGCAATGTTGGATATAGAGAGATCTCCCGCTGTAACGCACCAAAACCAAAAACAAAAACCAAAAAAACCCAAAGCCAAACAAAACCCCAGAAAACCAAAAAACAAAACGAAAAAAGACACTGAACATGGAACACATGATGCCTATGAGACAGAATCATTATTTTGTTTTTTCATTCAGCAGTATGGAAGTTTTGTCCAGTTTCAAAAAAACTGCTATAGGAAAAATAATGCGGAGGCAATAAAACAATCACTGGCATGTTTTAGGCTTCTAGAATTTTTAGGGTGAAATTAACTTTACAACAGGTGCTGACACAAGGAAATGCTCAGAAATGAAATGTTACACAGAAAACAAATGAAAGAAAAAACCCTAAAAAACGAAAAGCAAAACATTTCTTATTTTGAATCTAAAGGTTTCTTAAAATCTATTCGTAGAAAAAAGCCAAGTCATTCAAAAAGGTGGCATGCACTTTCATTTAAAATATCATCAAGCAGTAGTCACTCATCAAATGGAAACCCACGTTAAAAATGTAGAGAACTGTTTTATTTTGGTGCTTTAAATCATTTAATTAGCACCTAATTTTTCCATGCCCAAGTTTGCAAGTTTTGGCCAGCCTATGTCGCCAAAAAGCACAACTGAAGTTTTCATCCTCTAGATCACTGGAACTTTTTCAGATGTTTTTTGGTATTACAACAGCTTACTTTTTTGGTTTTAAGTATCATCTTGTGGCAGAAGTAAGTGACGGTAAGTAGTAGTCAAGGGCCACAGATTTGATACTGATCCAAATTTTTAACCATTTACATTTTTAAACATTTTGACCATGGAATTCAGAAGGAATGGTCATAAATCAGTAACTGGAGCCCAAGCCTGAAAACCCTTTCCTCTGCAAGCAGTTCACAACTCACTGAACTGGACTGCTTGTATGAGTCAAGACTACTTGCAAGAGTAAGGACTTGCAGGAGCAGACCAGTATCACAGTCCTAGGATATGCAACTATATATTTCATTAACTGTTTTTATAGGGATATACACACACACACACACACTGTATAGATATATATACAAACATACACACATGAATGTATATATATAAATATATAAAAATACAGAGATACATTATAACTAGATATTTCACTTATTTGGTCAAGTTTTGCTGGATATATAAAATGCACATATCATATATATATATCATATATCATATATATATATGCACAGCCCCTTCCAATGTGTCACAATTCTAAACCAGAAAAAAAATCATTGCAAGTTTTCCTTTTAAATCATGGGTATCTTAAAACACACAATGACACCATATGCTGGCCTTTGGCATCAGTATTTAAAATTTTGCTAGAATCACAGCAGGCAGAAAGTAATTCAAAAGTTTTTAAACATAACTCCTCTTCTTCCATCTCACCTAATAATTTTGTCTTCTCTTCTACAGTGTGTTTTGCTATGTATTGTTCTGCATTTAAATGCTTCAAGTAATTAAGTTTCTAGTACTCCTACAGAAATTAGTGGGATCAATAAACAGTAGAAGCTTTCCAATATTCAGAATAACTTCTTGTTTGTTCGTTATTACCCTACCACTGTTGTTAATGACACTTAATGCTTCTCAGTCATCTGCCAATTAATTCCGAGGAGTAACTGAAATTTAAATATATATCAATGGTGGTGTGTGACTATGAACACACAAAACCATGAGGATTCTTTGAGAGAAATTTTCTGTGAAGAGTTTCGTGGTAGAGCCTATTTTCTTTACAGTAATTGACCACAAAGTTTAAGATTTGTAATTACATAGGAGTATTCAAGATTTATTGTTATATGAGGGCAAACAGATTCTGAGATGAAAAAATGGCCCTGATGCTTTACGTCAGCATGCAAATTATGATAATTGTCAACTTACTCTTCAAGTTTTTCAACAAGCACTTGCAGAAAATTGCTAGAGATTTCATATTTGAGCTCAGACTATGAGATGCACAGTGTAATTGCGTATTGATGACACACAACAAAAATGTTTAAATATGAAAAGGAAATTAGTACTTGTGGCCTGAGAACAAGAACGGTATTTAATGTAAAATTTTTTCAAGACCAGCATATACTTCAAACTTTGATCAGCACATTTAAGAATTCCTAGATGAGACAGCTGAAATATTATGTCCAGTTTGCAGAGGAGAAAACTGGGTAGGATTTTAACTATTTTACAAATTCACAAAGATTTTAACAAAATGATAACTGATTTAATCCTTTTCAGATCAGCAGATGTCAAGACTTCATACAAGTTCTCCACCACACAGTCATAAGCTCAAAACACCAATCTTTGCCCTTCCAAGTCTAAGGGACTCTAGGACAAATCCTAGAGTTTCACAGGGTGTGCCAGTGAAAGTGATGCCAAACACCATGAGAGATGCAAGTAAATATAGTAACTATCCGACAGTTATTAAATGCAACGTTAGAAAAACAAATTACTTACCTGGCATCTGCTTCACTATAATATTCTCTTGCAACTATATCTTCAAATAATTCACCTCCAGTGACTCTGTTAGATAAAACAAGGTGGGAATGGAGATTTCAGAAGTGAAAACATGCATTGTAAATTAACTTGACAGGGAGAAGTCAGGGAACAGTAAATGAAATATTTGTACAGAAATGCAAGAGGTCTTGACCAGCAAGGTGACGGGACTCAAGTTTGTCCATCCAAATTATTACATGAATAAAAAGAATGTGGTGGGAGAGCAATCACTGATAGAAAATAAAAGCAAAGAACAGCAGTTTATTGGGCAAGGTACCATACACCAGTTAAGGATGTCAAGAATAAGCAGTAAAACTACAGAGTAAAGGGAGCAGACCAGCGTGGGAAATTGTGAATGAAGTTCAGAACACTTAAGGATGGAAAACTGCAGTGTAAAGACAGATGTAAGGAAGGAGAATAAGATAATGCTAGAAAGGCTAAAAAGGAAAAAGGGCCTTTAAGCATAGTCCAAAACACAACAGAGGGATACCCATGTGCTTGAGGGTACTTCTTGTGCTTTTGCTAGAAAGAGGATTAGTGAGTTGGAAGGAGAGTATCATTAGAAGCAGAGTACCTTAATCAGTTATATGGTAAGAATTTTTTTTTCCTAGAAAATATTCAGTTGTCTTTGTCAAGAAAGTAGAAATAGTTTGGAAAAAGTGTCACTTCAAATAATTCAAGAGGCATTAATGGTACGAAGGAATGTATGTATGATCCAGAGTTATCAGTAACAAAAGCAGCCATGCACAGCTGCATACTCAGAGTTTCATTGTACAGCCAACGGTTTTATAATAGGAAGTGGTTAAAAAGAAATAAAACTGTGTTGTTATAACCCAAAGATGACAGTCCAGAATGAGTCACCAGCAGGATGCTTGGAATGCATTTGAAAAATGGTGACAGCAATTTTTTGACACACCACAGTAAAATTCTTCCTCATATGATACACAGTTCTGGTCATTCAGAAAAGGGAACTGAATCAGCAGTATGACCAGAAAATTACAAGTAGGCTGTCCATTCACTTACTCATATCTTCTCATAGAAGCCAAGTCAGTTTATCTTGGCAAAACAAAGTTTAAGAGGGACAAAAATAACTACTGAAGACAAAGAACAGGAACCATGCTCTCCATAAAGGAGAGCTGTAAGGGACAATATTGGTAAACTAATGAATAAGCATACAATACCTGTGAATAAATGTGAGGTTAAAATCAGGAGCACAGGCTAACCATAGCACCTTAACAAGGCCTCAGCAGACAGGATGCACGAGTTGGTCTGATTCCTGCTTTCAAAAACCTTCATCCTACTGATGTGCCAACATAAATAATTCCTAGATGGGAGATCAGTGCTCCTATTTCTTTACTGTCTATGAATAGAGTGATTTTTCACATTATAATCTCAATGAATTCCCTAACATAAAAACTAGAGTGGGTTACAAGATGCTTAAAGATTAAGATGCTTGAAAATCTATATTACAATGAATACAGCTAAGTTTAAAAGGATAAAAAAATTAAAAGTGGGGATACTTGTAACCTCCAGAGCCATTAACACTCGTTTGCAAATTGCTGTACTAACTGTTTATTGCAGATGTCAGTTTATTTAGTCACAATAGATGATGAGAGAAATGACCTGTTCCATCAGCAGCACAGTTCTTTCCTCAAGAAGGACAGTTAAAGAGCTTTATTTTCATGTTTCCATTTACATTTGGGATACATCATCCTTTTTCTGAGTTTACACCTTGCTGACCTGGAAAGTAATCACTTTCAGTTAACAATGCTATTCTGCACAAAAGTCTGCAATAAAAGCAGGAGGAGGTAAAATAGCTGGTTGCCTAATTTGTATTCTCTTTGTCTTTTACCTTCCAGAAACTGGTTTTGGCTATTGCAATACAAAAAGTTTGATTGATGCGTATTTTTACAGTCTTTGATACTTCCATTTTGCATGTATACCACAGTTCTGGTAAAGAGGAATACTTCTCATTTTGTGATGAATGAGAAAACAAAGCATCATTTGATCTTACTCTTCCCTAAAACATTTATTTTGATCCAAGCTGAGAAAGAAAAAGTTTTTGTCATCAATGTGTGTTTCAGTGGGAGAGAATACCAAGCTGATGCTTGTTCTTCTTGAGCACGGAGAAAAGAGGGGGATATGCATGCTTATTTGCTGACACTAAACATTTCCCTGGCATTCATACCCATTGTTACATGACAAAAAAAATGAAAGCAGGAACAAGGAAGGTGAATTTCACTGACAAACAGTAAGTCAGTAACTCCCATACCCCGTCACTCTGAAGGACACATCAGGAGTCATTCTCAGAAGATAGCTACATGGCCATAATGAAGGAAGGTAGCACAGGTGATTAAGAAGAGGCCAGAACTCACCTGCGTCTCCTGAGCCTCTGACTCAGAAAATCATTACAGCTGTGTTAGTGGCCTTTGCACACTAAGAGTGCATGAACAATGAGCCCTTGTAGCCGCAAAGGTCTGCTGTATCATGATATATATAGGAGAGCCAGGAGGCTGAACGAAGCAATTGCTCCCTGGCATTTGGCACACATGAGGACACACCTGGATCATGTTGCCTTTTGGGTGTCCCAGAACATGAACAACATTGACACAATGGTGTTTAATGAAGGGCAACCAAATTCATTAGAGTTGGAGGCCCATGGAGGGGCTGAGATAGTTAGGTCTTTTCACCATTAAGACGGAGAGGTTCAGGGGAGATCTCATTGCTGTTTACAACCCTCTAATGGGTAGATACACAGGGGCAGCATGAAAGGCAACAGACAAGCTGAAACACTGGAAATATCAAATAGATACAAGGATTTTTCTTTTTTATTGTTATTATAATTATTTACTATGCACTTGCTGCTCAAAGAGGTTGTGGAATTTCTATCCTTGAAGATGTCCCAATCTTGAAAACTCCCTGAGCAAACTGATTCAACTGGTCTGTGTTGTAGAAGGGGGTTGGACCAGAAAACTTCTAGGGAGCCTTACCAACCTATGTTACTCATTGATTTTATAGATAAGGAACAGAGCAGTTACAATAAGCTGCTATAAAATTGTAGTCCATACAATTTAATACCGAAGTTGTGATAAAACATACTACTCCTTATTAGATGGCATTTTGTTAGGATTTTTTCCCCTTGTATCTTATATAAAATATAAATGAAGAATGTAAAGCAGAGCACAAAAGTTAACAAAAAAAAAAAAAGGCAAACCGTCTTTGGTCCTTCAGTATAAAGCTACATGAACAGCTGCCGAGATGTTCTGTTCTCAAGATTAGAATGGGAAATAAATCTATCTCAGTGCCTTCCTGATACAGATAAATTGTCAACTTCAGTGAGATCCTGTTTCACAACAGGACATTCATGATATGAGCTCTGGTAACTCTCAGGATACAAATTAAAAGCCACAGCATCTCACAAGTTATTACTCTTCTTCCATAATTTTCTGAAGAGTACACTAAAATGGCAACAAATAAAGCAAGTGGGTTTGCTCAAACAGAAGTATAAGCAGCACATAGAAACACCAAGGCCCTCTGCACCAGGTATGACTTCCAGGAAACCTGCAAAGAGGGAGGCAGAAGGATTCCATGTCCAAAGGATGCTATTTCTGTTCACCCCACAGAAGAGGTACATCACAATGCAATTTTTAACTACTTCATTCAACTGACTTTTAACACTCAGTAAAACAAATTACTGCATTTACAGCATAAAATGCCATTTTCTTTTGTTGCAAACATTTGTAACAACACATACAAAAATACTCAACTTCATATACCATATGATTGATTAGGAAAATTTATATTTTTAAGAAGACATTTAAAAGGAACTGCCAAATTGGCAAAGCTAGCTAGAAAAGCCTCTGCTTCTGCTGATCACACTGGCATTGTTTGCTCCCGGACTTAACTTCTTACTTCTTAAATTGTTTTCATAATGAAGGTGGAAGGAAGCAGTCTGACAAAATTACAATGGCCATATACTTGGTACATTTATCTGTGACCTTTCTACTTCCCAAAAAGAGCAGTTCATGCATGTACCCTGTGCAAACACCAGTCCAGAACATGTAAACTAAAGCAAACATTGTTTTGCAATTACACCTTTTTTTTTTTTTTTTTTTTGGTATTTTGGTTTCTTCTACATGTACAATCCCTCCATTTGGATTCAACAGCAACACCAGGAGTCTTAATGTATCAACTGTTGCATCTCAAGTGCATTAAAATGGGCAACACTGAATCTTACTGACTTGCATGAGAGAGTCTTCAAGTGCTACAGCTGTTTCCATTCAGACACTGCAAGTAATAACGACAGAACTGATTGGATTTGAACTCATTTAACATCATTAAAGCTGAAGACAATCTCATTTGTGCTTAGCAACTGAAATGGGCTAAGAGATGAAAATCCCAATCACACTTGCCTCAAGCAGTAAGGGAGGAGGAGTAACAAACTTTAAGAAGTCCATTACTAGTCTTTACATGTTTTACTATTCTGCTAATCACGTAACCATATCTAGTGAGAGAAACATAACAGGAGGAAGTTCCTTGCTTGGGAGAAGGACCACAGAAGGCTATCCCAGATCATCTTATAATATACGTAGGGGCCATGTTGGTAGACCCGTAAGATGCCTCCACTCCTTGGCAGAGATGTCAACATGACCTTGAAAAAAATTCTGTCTAGTCAAGTGCAAAACTACCATATTCCAGAATGCCATCAACATGTATGTATTTCAGAGACGGGGAGTTACTAACAACTATACATATATATTTTTGCGTGTGTGTATGTGTGAATACATCAGTGCATCTATTTCTTTCCTATGCAGGGCTTCTTACATGAATACCTCAAAACCACATCTTATTAGGAAGCACATCTTTCATTGTTCAATGTCCAGTTTCCGCATGGATTTTAGAAGACTTCCACCTTCACATTTTGGCACAAGAACTCTTCACTCAAATGCACGCCTGCAACAGAGTACATTAGTCTCTTTTTTTCCCTCCAGGTAACAGCACAGCTACACAAGTGAAGCAACAGGCTTCTCCTTCAGATTGGAGGCATCCCCGTGACATTAATTCAACACAGGTCATTAGAAATTCAAAGTAGAAAGTGACAATGATTAGGCTGCTTTTTTTTTTTTTTCTAGTAACAAAAACAGCAGTCTTCCTCTTCACTTTCTTATGTGGGATGCAGTCTGAAAGAAATTTCTAAAGAAACGGTTGCACTGAATCCCACACAGTCTGAAAGAATTCATTAAGAAAATGACATGATGGTATGTGTGGGTGGAGTGACAGTGTTACACCACAGTCAGGCTCCTGTTGAATAGAAATTAAATAAATAAAGAAACGAAAGCATGTACTTGGCCTTCAAATTAAAGAAGTCCATACGGTACCTTTCTTTGTGGCAGCTCATTTATGCACATTTAAGCAAACCACTAACCCACATACTTGTAACTGCAGTGAAGTTTCACTAAAAAAAAATGGAATTAGTAAGCATTAAAGCTGTAATTTCTTAGACTGAATGAAAAATAACTGAGCAGCCATCCTTACTAATGAGGCAAATGTTCTTTAAGAATGTAAGATGTTGCTTTTCCAAAGACAGTGATCAGTAGGTACAGGCATTGCCTGTGCTATTTAGATGGTCTATTTTTTTCACAGTAATTAATTTTGACAAAAAAAAAAAAACCAAACCAAATGATCTAAACATAAGAAGCTGCATATATATGTGTGTGTGTGTGTGTGTGTTGAAGCCCTCTTTCTTTGAAGAGGATGAAACACAAACTCACGCTGTTCTAGATTAACAGCACATGTTTGAGTCTGTTTCTATGTTTGTCCTGAACAGGACTAACAGGGAAAGTTCCAGCCAGTGCAGAATGCTTCTTGCAGAATCCACTGTTCTGCCAAGGCTGTATCTTCCGGTTAGGTGTTGATTTTTATTGCAGAATACAGGCTTGTATTTGTTCTGTAACTACTGAGATATAGATACTGGTAACTACAACTCCGTAGTTGATCACATGCCTTCTAGTTCACATTGCAATCATAATCTCCTGAGACATGTCTGTCACGATATATGAAATTTAATACAGAAGTGGACTCACTGCAATTACAGTAGGCCACAGTTTCTAAAAGTACAATAGCACAACAAAAAAATAAAAATGCCACACTAGTGATATTGTCCTTCGAACAAGGAATTCTGCATGCACTTCTTGGAAAGGTTCAGGATTAAGAAGATTTTTCCAATTCTACATAGAAAGATTTTCCTTTAAAAAACCCAACAAAACCAAAACAACAAAAAAAGCAGAAGAAAACCCCAGTGCATATCAGAGAACAAGTATGCATGTTGTGCCCTACAGGCATTTCCAAGCCAACAGTCAGAGCACTTACCTGGGATATACACAAGTCAGAAAAAAGTTCCTGCTGAGCCCAGTTAGGATTTGAGCACTGAATCCTGAACACCTTCACTGCAGACAGACTATTTAATAGTTTTGTATTACTGATCTGATCTAGCCCAGAATTCTTCACAAATTTCTTTAAAGAAACTAAGTGAGAAGATAAGCTAGAACATAACCTGAACATGAGAGCACAAAATTGATTGTGGAAGACTCAGGTTCCAACCTACCTAAACTGAATAAAAATATTTCAGTTTGTATGCTTAGAAATTAGCTGTTTCACATATCTAGGGGAATTAACACATTTTCATTTTAACCAGCATGTTGGATCTAACAAAGCTCTTGGGAGGAGTGGTGGTCAAGTTTGTCAAAATCATAAACTGCCTGAAAAAATTTGCAATTGAAATAGGTAATTCTACTCAAATAACTCAAGTGTTGTAAGATAATCCTTAATCATTCATGTTTGCCCAAACCCAGAACTAAAAGCCGTAACTTTTCTGGTGACTACAAAACTTTGCCTGTCCCAGGCAGCACGAAGAATGTCAGTGCCTTTTTTTAAGTTGAGAGTATGAAACACACGGTTCATGTTGTCATCATTCCTCCTTCCACTGAACAGCCTGATCTGGGAGAAACAAGCTCCACATATGCACAGTCACTACGTGAACAATTCGCAGGACTCAAAGTCCTGAAGCAAACCAGAAAGTAAATAGGAAACTTCCTTTCTCTATACTGGGCATTTTATATTCTGAATGATGTCAAAATGAAACATTCTATTGGTAAGACATGAATTGGGAAGAATATACTGAAAGAATCTTTCCCTCTAGGAAACTCAGGCTTACCTTTCAATCCCACAGTGGAGATTTTCTGTAGAGAAACTATTGTTCCACATGTTGGTTTGCTGGGTTTTTTGTTCCTTTACAGGTAACTGGCTTGCAGAAAATTATTTTTTCTGAGTCCTGTGTTTGCTTAGCTTGGGCAGACAGCATGCAAATGTACTTACATACCTGTATTTGACACTAAAATCCACTTCAACAGTGGCCCTGCTTATTCAAAGTTTTTATTATGGAATTAATATTAATTTAATATGGAATTTAATATGTGACACAAATCAGTTCTTGCACATGCAAATGACCAAATATGTTACTGTCCTTCCAGCTCTGTTTACATCTGTTTGTCCAACTTAGTGCACCAGAACCATGCATTTACCTTGTGAACTTGTATTTACATCTAAAAGTTTAAGTACCACATCCCCAACGTGCTAAATAGATGCAAAACTCATACTTACAAGTCAAAGACTAAGTAATGGAATCCTTCTTCCGATATGCTGTCATGAAGCCGCACTATCAAAAGGGGGAAAAAAGATAAATACCAGTCACCATTTTCAATGTTTTCAACATCTGTTTTTGATTTTGGGACAGAAGGGCGGATTATAATTCTACTGTGGAGCTGTACTGCATCTGTGCACATTCTCATCAGGGTTTTGTTATTTTTTGTTGTGTGGGGGTTTTTTTGTTATTGTTTTTTTTTTTTTTTTAAATTCTCTACCCTCAGGATCATCTTTTTTGTAAGGTGAGATAAATAAAGAAGCCAAAATACCGCACGTGCAGCTCACTTGTACAGCTCTTTTTAAAGGAACTCTGCTTTTGCTGTGCCACAGAAGAATGCTGCAGCCATTTCCTACCACCTCTGCATGTACAGGCATATATGCACAAACACTGCACCCTGCCTTTGCCCTTCATGCTGAATAATGACTACATAAGTACTAAAAGCACAGTCAGATTTGATCTTACTATATTGTATTAATATAATTCAACAACCTTTTCCCTTGTAAGAGCCATGAATCAGTCTTTTAAATAGCATATGCAGCAGTACCAGTCACTGGACTTTTATTACCCTGAAACGGTATTCTTAATGTCAGCCAACTGTTTTTTCAGCAGTATTACATCTTGAAAGTTGTAAACAATGTAAGATGGGGGAAAAAAAAAGCCACAATTAATCACAGATTTCAGCAGAATAACAAACTTGAAGGGCTATGTTAACAAATTCCATAATCAGACAATAGATGCAGATTTTAAAAGAGAAAGCGTTGTTGCAAACTAAAAGCATCTGATTATACTAAAGGAAATGGGGTCAAAAAAGGGAGTAAGTTATAATCCAGCTGGCATTTCTATTACACATACATATTTCTCTCTTATATTCCTACCTGCCATCCACATGAATGGTGAGGAGCTGTTGAAGGGATAAATCTGTGGGCAGACTGATGCCCACCAATCCATGCTGAACTTCCACAGTGGCAGCCACCACTAGAGCTGAAAGCCTAAAGCAAAGGGACTGGGACTACTCCCTGCCCAGCTGCAGGTGCTCAGCTAGACCTGCAGGCAGCAAGGGTGGGCAGAAAGAGCAACGGAGCAAGTGCTTGTGAGTCTGACAGCTCAGCAAGGTAACTACCTCCCATTAAACCCCCATGAACAGCCATTTCTGGAAAGATGTAAGATGCATGAAAGGACTTGCTAGAAGTAAAAGGATGAGATGTCTAGGAAATAGTCAATAGCTTTTCCAGTGCTTGTCACAGCCAACAAACATAAAGTATCTCAATGATTAAAACCTCACGTGATTCTTACATACACCAATGTATCCATACCCAAGTTTTCCCTGCAAATGCACAAGTCAGCTACAGAGCCTTCACTTTGAATTTGAAGGGTTCAAATCACATTGTGGTAGAACTATGAATTAAGTCCTATGTTTTTTTCTTCTTACTTTTAATGAAACAGCAATTTCCAAAACTATTTTCCCTGCAATAAATGAAGCCTTGTCAGTAGTTTGATCCAAATCATTATCACTTATAGAACCAAATAAAATAATCAGGATATCCTGAACTGCTTCATGTTCAGAACTGAGCTGATGAAAATGTAAAAGAAAAGGATTTTCAGATTTTCAGAGGCCCCAGATGGTAGCTTTATGTATTAATCATTTTTTCTACCACACATGACATAAAAAGAAAAAAAGATCAAATAAACATGCCTTTTTTACTTTATAATATTTAGTCCAGGGAAACATCTTGTGTTTATACAATACTGAAGAAAAAAGCAGCTCTTGGTTGACTCACTGCCCAGAGCTCGTGATGATTCACCGAAGCCAAGTAGGTCTCAATCAGAATTCGTCGTTTTGGCTGGCTCCATAGCCTAGATTTGTCTAAGTTTTTATGAAGTGCAAGCCTTGAGCATAAAAGACCAGGATAATACACTGCTGCCAATAAAAAATCACCCAAAAACCCAGAATCAACTTTCTTTCTGCTTGTGTCTGAGTTGAGATTTCAATACCCCAAACATCTGCTCCTTAAACAAAATGTGAGATGAGACACCAAGTACCAGTCTAGAACAGTATCCTGAAAATTCTAGCTCAGAACAAGCCTGTAAAACTCTGGGCTTTTGAGCACAACACTTGGCACAGTAGCATCAAAGATTCTGTTCATGAATGGAATTTAGTACAAAGCCTTGGGTGTGTCACAGAGATGCAACACAACATAAACCAGTAAACTCTGGAGTGTAGCTAGCCTTTGCACATCCCTCTCCAACAAAGTTTAAAACTTTTAAAGATTTTCATACATAGCAAATTGTACCTTTTGATAGAAACTGCCTGTTCCTGAAATAGATTTATAAGAACTCAAAGGATGATTTTTCTGTGAACATTTTTTTTAATTCAAAGCAGTATTCCTCTCTCCTCACTGCTTGTTAACAGCATTCTATTCAGACAGAGGCCTTCATATTCGATTTCCTGTATCATGTGCAGGTATTGAGAACTACCAAATAACTTCTGGTGAGGCAGAATATTTACTGCCAACTGCTTTCAAGGAGTTCTGAAGCACATAAAACCATCCTCGTTTTTTAAACGTCCTTAGTGACTTGAAACAAAGTATCAAACCCTAAAATTCAGAAAATAAATCCATCTTTAAAGTATTACTCTGGTATTAAAAGCAGACAGTTTTGGCTTGAGCTTGGCTACAAAACAGTCAGCAGCCTATATTCATACACATATTCAGTTTTCCTGGTTCACTCTTCCTCCTGCTCCAGCATGGATTAGCTGTCAGCCAGCTGAAGCAAAGGACTGTGTGAATGACCACTGTGTCTGTAAACAGTTACCACTGTATTTGTAAACACAGAATGACTTTCTAACATGCATTCATGAGAAAGTATTCTCCTAGGTAAGAATGAAGTCAGTGTGAACCTACAGTCATTAAGGCAGAGTTTTAGAACTGTGTCCCTGAAGCAACAAAGTCATGGGAGAAGATAAGCTGCGCTGCATTACCTTTGGTTCAAGGCAGTACAAACCCACTTTCTTTTTCTAAAACCAAAAAAATAATCATGTCTACTGTCCAGCACCACACACACAGCATATCAAAACTAGAGCTAAGACTACAAGTTTCATCTTGGATGGAGGCATTTGTCATATCCCTGCGTATTGGGTCTGGCTGAGACGGAGCTAGTTTTCCGCAGGATGGAGTTAGTTTTCCCCAGAGCAGCCCTCAAGTTCTGTGCTATGTACTAGTAGCTAGGAAGGTGTGGGTAACACACTAGTGCTTTGGCTGCTGCTGAGCAGCGCTCCACAGCATCAAAGCTGTCTCTCCAACATTCCCCCTTGCCAGGAGGCTGAGGGTGAGCAAGATCTGTGATGGGGACACAGCTAGGACAGATGCCCCAAAATGACTGAAGGCATATTCCAGACCGCATAACATGGGCTCAGCAATAAAAGCTAAGAGAAAGGAGAAGGAAAGGGGAGCATTTGTTATTCATTATGTTTATCTTCCAGAGCAACCACTATGCGTACTGAGGCCCTGCTTCCCAGGAAGTGGCCAGCCGTTGCCTGCTGATGGGAAGTAGAGAATAAAGTCTTTTGTTCTCCTTTGCTTCTGTGCACAACCTTTGTTTTATTAATTATTATTTTTTTTCTCAGCCTGGTGAGGCAAATTCCTTACTAGCCAAACTCTAGTCTGACATGGCGTTATCTTCTTCAAGGACTGCATTCTTTTTTTTCCTCTCCTCCCAAAATGTCTGAATCATAGACATGAGATGGGATGAATCCTCTGAATCAGGACCACATGCCCCTGATTGCATCTGAAAAGGAAAACAGACTGAGGCAGCCAGGGAAGATCAAAACTGCCTTTTGGCAAAACTGCCTTTTGGCAAGTGCTTATGTTGGCTTCTTCGGTCAGTTTAGATACAGTGTCATGCCAATAAGCCTGCTGGGCGAAAATCCCAAATAAGCATGGGGAAAGAAGAATAATCTGTGATGAAGACAAGACAGACAGACAATCCAGAATGGGATGCCCAGGGAAGCTGTGAATGCTCCATTGCTGGCAGTGTCCAAGGCCGGGCAGGACAGAGCCTTGGGCGGCATGGTTTAGTGGAAGGTGTCCCTTCCCATGCAGGGGGGTGGAACTCGATGATCTTAAGGTCCTTTCCAACCCTAACTATTCTATGATTCTACGAATACAGGGTGCACAATAGCACAGGGGCAAGTTCAGCATGAACCAGTCTTAACTACTGCATTCTTCCTGCAATTCAGCTTTTCACTAGGAAAGGGAATGGATGTCTTGATGACAATTTGAGAAGCTATTCATAAAGTTTAAGAGGTGATTCACTAAAGTTTTCGTGCATTCACTGCAATCCTATCTAGATTTTCACACTAATGCATCAGCCACGATTCAGGCATGACAAACCCAAAGGCAGCAATTACACAGATTATTCATCCCATATAGGAACTTTCATCAGTAACCCACACTGCAATTCCTATTCCTCCAGAGACACAAAAAGTATTCATCAGTAGAAACAGTGCCATTGATCTATTTTGAAAAGATTACAGTTAGACCTAATCATTATTAATTGGAGTTATTTTATGAGTGCTGTCATAAACAAACGCATTATATGGTAGAAAGGACCCAAGGGAAATAATTTCTTCCCCCCTGCCTGCTGTAGCACTATGGTTGTTCTCCTCCAGTGGCTTACAGAGAAGGCATTAAACAATCTCTGACAACAAAGTTGTTGCCCTTAAACAAACCACTTGAAATACCCAACCAGAATCTAGGGAGCACAGAGCTCTTGCTTTTGGAATAATACTGTAAGGCCAGAAGAGATCAGGAAAATCCCTTTGGCTTCTGCACCGATTTTAATCTGAAATACTTTCCAATCACCACACTGTGACAGTCATAATAATTTAAGGGAGAACTCCTATTAGCTTTATTAGGCTTTTATTTAGGTATTAGTGTGGGCAAGCTCCAGCCATCTCCTTCATTTAGCATTTTGTGCTGAGCTGCAGTATTCTGTGTTTGATCTACAGAAAAAACATTGATATAATGGATCAAGAAACCTTATTACCTTCTTTCTGAATTTCTGCCTTAAAGAGAAATTAAAAAATCAATTCCAATGAAAACCAAATTGTTCCAGGTAAGAAGACAAGTCAAACAGCTGATAAAGTCAGCTAAAAAGTCCTCTGGATAAAGATACCTACCCATATCTAAAATTATTGCCTAAAATATTTCGTTTTGCGGAACTGCTGAAGTGATAGTTTTGCTCATTTGGTATCTGAATTAGTTCAGGTTACAAAGACAACACATTTGAGAAGACTGATCTTCAGACAGCAGGTATAGCCCATGATTAGTCCAGCAGCTGCACAAATGTGCGCAGAGGTGTCAAATTGCCAGAGCACTGCTCCTGAGGGAAGACTCTTTCCATGCAATCCCATTCATTCTGCTTATTAATAGAGCATGGAAAGGGATAACTGTAATTAATGGTAATGTAGTTAAAGACACTAATTTTCCCTCTGAAGTGCTAAAGATTAAGATCTATGGACTGCCAAAAGCATTAATCCTATAACTACGAAGCTCAATGTCTCGAGTTCCTGCACTGTTAGGAAGTTACAGGGGTCATTCGTCAGTAGTAAAGGTTTGAAAGGGGTTTGAAAGTCTCAAAAGTGTATGTTGTATTTGCGCAAACAGGCAAACTACTTCTTCAAGTTCCTGCCTTTCTGCAAGAAGAGTGAGAAAGGGACAGATGTGCTTTCCCTCCATGTTGGCTTCTTCCCAAAGCGCATTGAAGTATTTATGCAGATCTTATGTGATCACTCTGTAAAAAAAACAAAAGCAACTTAAAAAAATTAACTTAATTACTAATGGAAGGAACTTTGGAATGACTTAATTTAATCCAGAGGTTTCTATAAATTAGTATCTGCCTGCCACTATGTGTAGGATAAGCTGAGCATTTGCAAATAAGGAGGCAAAATAAAAACTGAAACAACCTCAGTCACTGAGAAGATACAATCAGATACAGGCTTTGGTAATCCTTCAGCTACCCAATTTACATTTCAGACATTTGCCTCTCAGCATTTTCTGCTCTCTGGTCTCATGGTCAGCAAAACTGCTTGGCTGAGAAGTGGAAGATCTCCAGTGGCTTAGCACTGTTAGGACTCAGATCTTCCTGCGAAGTCACCCTTTGTCATCTTCCCCGTTCTGCTAAATAAAGCAAGGTGATGAGGGAAGGGAAACAAAGCTATTGCGAGAACTTCACCAGAAGCTCATATGGATGCCACAGCAGAAGTCACTACAGCAGTACCAAGAACTGAGAGCAAAGTAAAAATCCATCCTATAGCTTCTAGTCTAGCTCCCCAGCTAAATATGTTTGGGATCCTAAGCTAAACATGATAAACATAAAACTGCATACGGGAGTAGAGCTGTTGATGCAAAAGCTTGGGAACCACTTCTAAGGAGTGCTGTTCTTTGCACTGCTGAGACATCTGCTTCCTTCAAAAAAAACCAAAACCACTTTCACTGCAACTTCATTCTCTATACCTCAGTGCTCCACATTTTCCCATGGCTGCCACTACTTCCTCTCTTTTGATGCATGGTATAAACAATCGCTGCTGAACAACCACTCCTTAAACCAGCGATGAATAATATGGTCACAACTATAGCTTCCAGACAACAAACTCAATATAAAACAACCCTGCTTAAAGTCACCACTGGGGCTAGCGCTCCTATTTTGTGCAGTTTAGATAATTCTTTAAAAGCAACCCAAAATAAATATCAGCCAAACCTAGTAAGAAAGCTGGCTCAATACACAGTTACTTGGCACTGAATCTCTGCTACCAGTAACAGACCAGTGTCCAGTGTCTAAGGTAGCTGAAAGCTGCTGTATGCCCACAGAAGAGACCATGCAGACCCCTGTATGGAATGAAGCAGAGTGGGCAGCTGTGTGGAACAGAAGTCCTCTGTCTGAGCCATAGATGAGGGATGCTCGAGTCACAAGAGCAGCACTTGGCTCTTGACACAGATGATGTGTTCTTTCCCTCCTGCTCACATCAGGAGCTCATTAGGCAGTACAGTTAAAGTTGAGGTTGCCCCTCATGTTTACTCTTCCTCATATACAATACCATTACACTGAGACCATGACAGCCTGTGGCCCTCTGTAATAAAGCTGCTCCGTTACAGTAGAAAGAACTTTGGAAATGTTAATAAAAGCCATTACATAACAATTTCAATATTTAGACACTAATCTGGTAAGATTAGTACCGTAGCAATGCTCACAGGCAGCTGATTTCTGAAAGAAATTAAACGAAGTATTATTTTGGTGGAGTGAGTTAAGAGCAGCAGATGCCACTGTGCGATCTGTCTGGTCTGCCACGTGTTCCTCTTTACTATGAGGGTGGTGAGACACTGGCACAGCTTGCCCACAGAAGTTGTGGATTCCCCATCCCTGGCAGTGTTCAAGCCAGGCTCGACAGGGCTGTAACCAGCCTGGTCTAGGAGAAGGTGTGGTTGGTTATGGCAGGGGATTGCTTCTAGATGATCTTTAAGGTCCCTTCCAACCTAAACCATTCTACGATTCTGCGATTCTATGATTTTGCCTATCTAAGAAAATAATCCCCTATACACACTGTTAAAAACACAAGGGGCATACTGTAATACTATCATTCAATGACTTCATGCAAGTCAGCAGTGCTGTGTATGCTATTAAAAGGCCTATGTTCAGCAACAGTGAATCAAAACTATATAGCTTCCAAATGCATTCAAAAGAAACAACTTTTTATTTCAGTGCAAATTCATGGTTACTTAGGGTCAACAGCTTGAAAAAAAAATCCTATTAATCTGCATCTTCATTGGCATAATGAAAAATGACAGGAAAAATAATTAGTATCTGGAAAGACTGCATGGGTCCCCAAGGCACTGTAACAGCAAATCTTAACTAGTAGGAAGAAAATGCCATATATTCTAAAAATACTCTTTAGTGACCAAAACTGTCCCCCATCAGGGCTCTCACACAATGAACTTCTGCATTCTGATTTAATGCTCGTAACATTGACATTCACTGCCTTCACTAAAACCCTCAAGCCTAATGCATCCTCAGAAGTTGGTCTGTCAAACTGTTACCTTTGGTTAAATGTTCTTGCTACATGGAAAATAAAAAATGTATTTCCCAAAGTAGATGAGAAACCAGCTTTTGAAGTGAGACTAAGTAAATCCAGATACTGGTGTAAAAGTAGATGGCCTCAAGATGACCAACTCTTTCGTCATGATGAGACTAGAGCTACATTCCTGCTGGATCAAGCCAGGCAGTTTAAACAGGTCACCAATACTTGTTGTGAGAAATGACAAGGAGAGAGGAAAAAGGAAGAATGCTTTAGGGAGAGTACATTTTGTGATAAGAGGAGACTCACTGAGCTACTAAGCACCCTAAACAAACCTAAGCAGCTTTACAGTGATGTGTTAGCACAGACAGATCTCCAGGTCTAGGTTCTGTGTGCCGGCCTCAGGCACTATGTGAAAACAAGTGAAACTTAAAAGATGGAAACCAATTTAACCTAACAACAGAAATCTAGCTGCTAAAACCAGAACATCCCAAGTAAAATTAACTAATTGAAAATAAAGAAAAAAGTAAGCAGGTATTGCAGATCGTATAATTCTGTACCACTAGTCTCCAGGGGAGTAGCTGTAATAACTTTTTTCTTTAACCAACAGGTTTTTATCACAGAATCATTAGGTCTTGAAGGGATCTCTGGAGATAATCCAGTCTCACCCCCTGCCAAGGCAGGGCCACCCAGAGCAGGTTACACATGAATGTGTCCAGGCAGTTTTGGAATGTCTCCAGAGAGGGAGACTCCACAACCCTCCTGGGCAGCCTGTTCCAGAGCTCTGCCACCTTCAATGTACAGAAGTTCTTTCTCATACTGAGGTGAAACTTCTTGTGGTTTAGTTTATGACCATTGCTCCTTGTTCTGTTGATGGGCACCACTGAAAATTGTCTGGCACCATAAACACACATAAATATCTCAAAAGATATCTCTTGAGATATTTATACACATTATGAGATCCCGCTCAGTCTTCTCTAGACCAAACAGGCCCAGTTCCTTCAATCTCTCCTCATAAGAAAGATTTCCAAACCCCTGATGGTCTCTGTGGCCTCCACTGGACCCTCTCCAGCAGCTCCTTGTCTGTCCTGTGTGATGAAGCGCAGAACTGACCCAGATGTGGCCTCACCAGGGTCAGTAGAGGGGGAGGATCACCTCCCTCAACCTACTGCCACACTCCTCCAGGATACACTTGTCCCTCCTGGGGAGCCAATGTAAGGGCCGGCTCATAGTCAACTTACCATCTACCAATACTCCCAGGTCCTTCTCAGCTCAGCTGTTCTCTAGTAGGGTCAGCCCCAACCTGTGCTGGTATTTGAGGTTCTTCCTCCCTGGGTACAGTACCCTACACTTGCCCTTGTTGAACCTCATTAGGTTTCTTTCTGCCCAGTTCTCCAGCCTACTGAGGCTCTGCTGAATGACAGCACAGCTTAGGTGTATCAACCACTGCCCCCAGCTTCCCATCACCGGCAAACAAATTTTTGTTGCTTTTCAGTGCACCACAACACAGGCATGTGGGCCTTTAGGTGTGCAAAAAGGCGCAGAGGAGTACTGAGCAACCGTAACCTATATCCTTGCAGATAAACAAACAGCTAGAGTTCATTGCCTTTAATTATTCATGTATGAATATAGCAAAGTTTTATATTGTTTGAAAACCAGAGTACTAAAATGTACAGCTGTATCTTCATGTCTTCATTGAATATACGATTGTGTCATTTACTAGAAATCCTGCATTTGGCTTTCAGCTAATTCCTCTTTGCAGTTGAAGCCCTGAATTTGTAAGTTTAACAAGATTTTTTTGGAACACAACAAAAAGCCTTACAAATAGCATCTGATTAAGCCTTATGAGGATAGCTTCATGGATAAAAAATAAAAGTCTGACACAAATTTTTGCTAAAAGCAAACCAACATCTCAGCTGCCAGTGTTGATGCTTTAAGTACTCATGGGTTTTAACCACTTTAGCATTCATCAGAACATGTAA
Source organism: Psilopsiagon aurifrons (assembly GCA_025447955.1). Classification (NCBI taxonomy): domain Eukaryota; kingdom Metazoa; phylum Chordata; class Aves; order Psittaciformes; family Psittacidae; genus Psilopsiagon; species Psilopsiagon aurifrons. The sequence continues at coordinate 9,967 of JAOEHY010037428.1, read as the reverse complement.
GGAGAGGAATAAGGACAGTCTACAAAAGAATTTCATGGAGCGCTAACTAATAAAAGAACAAGCTATAACAAGATATACTACACTAATTATACTTATCAGGTTCAGAAAACCATGCAGCATACATGCATGGAATAAAAGTAAATTATTTAATTTTTCTAAAAGAAGGGCCTAGTTCTCCTGTTAAAGTGAGTCTTAGAAATCTAAAATGGATTGGGCTGGAAAGGACCTTAAGATCGTCCAGTTCCAATCCCCCTGACATGGGCAGGGACACCTCAAACTGGACCATGTCACTCAAGGCTCTGTCCAAACTTTACCTTACATACTGCCAGGGATGGAGCAGCCACAGCTTCTCTAGGCAACCTGTACCAGCGCCACATAACCCTCACAGTCTTTTCTATAAACCAGTGATTGCCACAATGGTTGGGCAATTTACTGCCTTCCAAGATTCATTATGAAGTGACATACAGAATTTTAGCAATTCTAGAAACTGAAGTAATAAACCAGATCAAATGAAACCTGAATAAAATCTCCTCAGTGCACACAGTCTAACATCCTATTCAGAGAAGCAAGAGTCTCTCAGTCCCTTCTTGAAAGATATACTTCTGTATGGTTTTGAGAGATACTTTTACCAACTGTAAACATGATGGAAGAAAGCTTTCATTTAAACTCTAGATGCATCACAAGAAAATAAAACATCAGACAGAATTGCCCAATTGTCAAAATTAGGCTGTCTCTTTTAATACGTACAGTGCTGGACAACACTGAAACAAATCTCTAGAAATAATATGTAGGACCTGCATGTCAGCAAAAAATGGATATTTGGGGGTTGTAATCATTAGGCAGAACACCACCTCCCTTCTCATCTTTCCTCTCTCAAAACACATTAAACACAGAAAACTAAATAATTTCTGTAATGCCCACTCAGATCAGTATGTTTATTTTTAAATGCTCCCTTTTCACCAGGAGAAAGCCCCAAGGTATTTAAAGGCATCAGCTTACAAAACCACTCCAACTGTTTTCAATAAAAAGGAAAGCAGAAAACTGTAATCATAGAATAGAATTATAGAATCACAGAACAGTTAGGGTTGGAGAGGACGTTAAGATCATCTAGTTCCAGCCCCCCTGCCATGGCCAGGGACATAATCCTACGGTATGACTCAAGAAGTACCACAGAAAATAAATGAAATGTCACGTATTCTACCAGAACCTCTCCTAAAGGAGCAAGGCACATACCAAGCATGGTCGGTAATGTTTTCAAAGCAATTAGCACTGTACCTAAGAGACCTTCAGTAACAATCACTTTCAGAAAACCTTCGCCAAATTCTTTCACTCAGTAGCAGCAATTACTATAGCTAATTTTCCTAAAACTTTAAGTTTGTTTGTTTTTTTTCTTTTTATTTTTTTCAAGTTTAGAAGCTTGTTTATTACTTTATCAAAGTAAAGACCATCAAGTAAAACCAAAGCGGATGACTGTGTGTTCAAGGTAACTTAATAAACAATCTTAATTTGAAAGTTGATGAAAACTGTGATAGCTTATAGGAGAAGAGAAAAAAGATGATCTTTACTGATATTAATGTCAGATGGTGATTTGTTTTTTTTTAGTAACTGAGCAATAATCCAGTTCTTGTATGCAATCTGAACTGAGTGACCACTCCTATATAACTATCCTAACAAAGAATATTTGTAATTAATCTGAACTAATGATTTAACCAAGGGAAATACTGAAAATCACAGAATCAATACAGTTGAAAGGGACCTTTGTAAATCACCTAGTCCAACCCCCCTGCCACCTAGAGCAGGTGTAAATGTAGTATTTACATACACAGCCATTGTTTTTTAGTCTTTCAGTGTTTTCAAACAGGTCATTCTGGCAGCCGGAGATAACTAGAGCATGAAGCTATTCTCCCCATGATTATCTTTCCAATCATTATATTACCTCTACTTTGTAACACTGTGGAAATGGAGCAGCAGTTGAAGAAACAGATCTATAGTCTGATGAATATATTACATGTGCTGTAATTTGCCATCTTGCAAAATTGTTCAAGGCCAGGTTGGACAGAGGCTTGGCAACACAGTCTAGTGTGAGGCATCCCTGCCCGCGGCAGGGGGGCTGGAACTAGATGATCTTACGGTCCTTTCCAACCCTAATCATTCTATGATTCCATGAAAATGCTGCATCCTGAAGCTATGGCAGCATTTGAAGGCCATGGACCTGCTCCAGCAAAAGTGTTCCAGGACAATAAAGTCAACTTCATGGAAGAAACCCACACTGCTACGAAAATACATACACACTTTCATTTCCTTTGGTAGCTCCTGAACTGCCAACACTGGAAACCATGGAAGTAGTCAGGGAAAATATCACTATGTGCATCTCCACAGCCTTTCCCATGGCTTCACAGCTACTATCAGACACCAGATAGACCAGCTTTAGATCTGACCCAGTGCAGCCACTCCAGCACATCTCATGCGAGCAAAGGACCTAACACAACATGGACCACCTCAACCTTTCCATGTTTTGCAACTGTTAGTATAATATCTTGCTACATGTATTTTCTTGTGGCTTACACCTACTTGGCTAATCTTTCAGTTCTGTGGATTGCTTCATCACATTGTTATATGTGCCTGTACTTTTTCCTTATAGATGATGAAGCCTGCCCGAACATTTCTATAATATGACCTTTTCATTCACAAAATGTGAATTAAAATAGTATCTTACAAGTGAATCAAGGTAAAAGGAAACATATTTTTGCCCTATTATCATTTCACATTTGAAATTTTGGGAAATTAATCTATTATTTCCTTGTAAGTTTTTCTATCTGTTTCCTGAGGAAGCCGTAACTATTGTGAAAAGTGCAGTTCCATGGGGCTTATTAGGACTTGATTAGTTTATCATGACAATATACTGGTCACTATGCAGTGAAAACGCCCTGAGCATATGTAGCCAGGAAGCAAACAGGCTCATGCATCCTTGCTAAATATCAAACTAAAACTATACCATTCATTTATCTTGCTTTAACTGAGCATTGTACTGAGTTAGTGCACAGAACAGCAAGAGGCTACTGTAGGTGGAAATGCTTGCCTCCTATGACCAAGAAGCCGTGGTAGAGCTCCCCACAGAGCCAGGAGCATAGAAAGGGAGGCTTTCTAGCCTTATACCAAAGAGTTCACGATGTTGCCAAATATCAGCTTCGCAGAATGACTTCTGCTGCTACTTCCCCTTCTCCTATTAGGACATGAGTTAGTACACAACAATTGCAGATAAATACTTCCATTTGTACTTAGAGAATGTTTCCTAGGGCATGCCTTTAGTGCAGATGGAACACGGTGTAGAGATATCCACGCTGACTTTAAGTAAGCTGGTGTGTACGTCTCTATTAGTTTAACTGTATCAACATTTAAGCTGCTCTTTGACAACAGCAAACCAAAAAGTAAGCCTAGGCATCTTTGCACTAAGCCACAGGTTACAGTGAAGATACAAAGTCTAACAGCCACTAGAAGTCTCAAAAAAAGGAAAAAACCATTACGTTTATGTAATTGGTCTCATTTCTACCTGTGTGTATGATGCTGCCGACAGGCATACACCATCGAACGCAGGGAACTAAAATTTGCCATAGCCTAGATAACCTTATGCTTCTATAATTAATCAAGACAACATAAGCAGTGTATGAGTGACTTAAAAGAGCACAAAACTGATAGATTCCAAGTACTATACCAAGCCAGGGTTTTTCCACAGTAATCCACTCCATCTCTATCCACTGGGCTGGGCTCAAAATCATCTGTATTATTTTCTGAGTGAATGTGGTTTCCCCCTCTATCAACCAGCTACTATAGTAAGTCATGTTACCTTTAACTGAAGACAACTCCAAATTACTATCATTTTCACAAGATGCAAGGTTACAAGTGAACGATGATCCAAGTGAATGACATGACTGAAAGGGTTTGTTTTACAAAAAGCAGAGAATGCATATTAACTTAATAGATGTCAAACTTGATGCTTATGATGAGAAACTGTCACTGTCTTTTAATCACAGTCTCACAATAAATGCAAATTAGAGAATTTGTCCTGTTTCATGGGATGATTTGTAAGACTGTAATTAGATCAGTGAAAACCCACATTAACTTGGATGTAAGAGAAACTGCAACAGAGAGCTGGAAGCCAGTCTGTAATCACAAAACCAGACTACTAGCTGCAGTTGAAACATCTTTTGTAATATTTATCTTACTTAGCACATTCCCCAGCTCCCAAAATATGTATCCTACAAAAGAGAGCTCCACATCATTCAGCTGCAATTATGGCTTTAGAACATTAATGCAGCAAGACTGCATAGCCAAATTTAACACCATGCTAGTGTTAACACCATCAATATTAGATTAAGTTTACATGGATGGAATACAATTAAGTAACTCTCAAGGACACCTGGTACATAAATGCACAACAAGTATATTACTTAAAAAGCATTATTTGGATGATACAATTGCTGATACATGACTGCTATTTGCTGGTATGCAGCACAAAAACAGAAGCTGTGGATTTTATTATAATACCAGAACATCTTCAATATACAAACACCAGGAGCAAAGTGCCATGCTTGGCCCAGTGTGGCCATAATGAGAAGTTGGATGTATTTAAGAGACAGACATCTAGAGGACAAACTAAAATTAGAAGCACATTTCCACGAGCAGTCCATGAGAATACTAACACTCTGGTGAAGCCACTAAAAAAAGAACTTCCAAATTTGGAAGGTGACTGAGAGGAGAGAGGTATCATTAAACTCCTATCAACCGGAAAGAATCCTGCATCCGCAATTCTGCAGGAGTAAAAGAGTCTTCAGTGCAGAAATCTGTAAAACCCAGACTAAATTGAGCAATTACAAGGTATAATGCGTTACCAGTGATGGAGGTTAGTGGTATTTGTAGGGTAACAATATTCCCTCTGTGCTAGACTGCAGCACATGAAAAGCCATGAGACCAGCCCAGCTAGCACCCTTTCGTATTGCCATGGCTTTAACAGATGCTTTCATGAGCGAAGCAACAGAACAGCTTCACATTGTGATAAAATATTTGTGATTTTTTAAAGGCAAACATTTGAAGGAGCAAGGAAAACCCTAAGGGACACCTGTAATTCTACAAGACTGGACAGTTAGAGGGGTGGCTGTCAACCTGCGATTCTGTTCCCTCACCCTCAAGCATGAGGGGAAGATTGGTCAGACTGGCACAAGCCACTAAGTGAAGGGCAACACCCCAGCAGAGCTATGGACATGCCAGGCTAAGCCACCAACCGCGAGTCCTGATGAGGAGAGACTGTGGCTATTGAAAAATCGTTTTGTTGTGCTAAGTAGTTTTTAGAAGAGAACTCCTCTTATGGAAACACAGAGGTAGACAAGAAGTTCAAAAACTAGAAGCGTGTCATGATGTTTGTGATGCGTACTGGCCAGCAGTCTCTAGAAGGCAGCTGCAGTCATCGTTAGATCACCACAGTTACCAGAATCTGAGGAAGGAAAGAAGCTTTTTTATATATTTTCCTCTTTCCTAACATCCCCAGAACATGAGCTGGGGGTAATTTGTACCACCACTTCTCGAAGGTGCATTCGCATAAACACAGAACACAACCTAGGTCTATGTTGCTAAAGAGAGATGAGCCATGGACTGATGTTCAACCAGCTTCCTGGTGTCACACTGGTACAGTTTCACTGTGTTTTGTTCATTATCTACCATTTGAAATTTTACAGTTTTAGTAATTAATCAGATTGTCCATGTTCTCAATATATAACATCAGAGTTTTTACAAAATCTCTTCCTGAACAGGATTACATTGGTAGAAATGCAGAAGATGCATATGAAATGCAAAAAGCAAGAGAAAGGGATTTCTGCACATGAGATGGTGACAAGCTCAGTCTACAAAATATACTTCCAAATGCACACCTTGCAACCAATTAAACACTGCATTCCAAAGCACCAGGCCCTGCTTACAGCTTTCAGTTAAATTACACTTTCACTAAGAATTAATGTCACAATATTTAAACATGCAAGTGGATGTATTTTGAAGAAATGAACAAAACCACTCTAACAGGGATGTGGTTGTATTCATGAACACCCAGTTTTTCTTCCAGTATCCAGTTTGCTGATCAGCAGAAAAGATTTGAGAGAGCAGAACACTGCAAACACCTGGCTCTTTGCCCTTAAATATTTTATTCTGCAGAATATTGCCCAGGGAAGCATCCTAAGAGCAGACTAGTGCAATGCTCTGATCTAAAATTATAAGCACGAAACCAGACCATACCCTGAATTACATCCTATTTTGTGCACTTGGAAGTGACCAGTGATATTAACTATTTATTATAGCCCAGTCTATGTACTAGGACAGCTTAATTTGTTGCTAGCTATCCTTTCTCTCAGGTTCTCTCCAGTTGACAGCCACCACAATGCCCAAGAGGCTATAGGCAGCTGTAATAAGGGAAGGCTGGAACGCATTTCCCTCCTGCCATCAGCTGCCAGCAGGGAGGCTGTTGAGATGACAGGGAGAGTCTTGTGTAGGGTGCAGACAGCAAGGTAAGAGGCAACAGACACTTGCTGGAGTATGGAAAATCCCAGCTAGGCAAAAATACACATCTATTTATTTATTAATTCATTTATGTTGACAGGAAGGTGGACACACTGGAGCAGGGCCCCAGGTGGCTGTCCAACCTCCTTCCCTTTGGAGATTCTCAAACTTAGCACAACAGGCCCTGAGTAACCTGATTTTACTGGATATGGCTTGAGCAGGGGGTTGGGAATGGATAATCTTCACAGACCCCTTCCAACCCGCATGATTCCATGATTTACAATGCTTTATTTTTTTTTCAGGAGGCAGGGTATGTAAGTAAAGATATTTGTGCAGATGGGAGTATCCATGAGGATCTCCTAATCAGCTTTCTGGGTTTGTATCATCTTTGGAAGAGAAGCAAAGACATTTATTTCTAAGCTCCACAGCATGCTCTCAAAGTGCCACTCTTGATTTATGATCACTTATGTCAAAACATGATCCATGGTCCAAAGACAGGAGACCTTCATTCCGCCTCTTACTGCTGCCTGCAAAGATCCCGACCTTTCCCCCATACTTATACAAGCGCTTCTTTCTGACCACCATTCATGCCACCCATTCTCCTTTCCTTCTTTCTGTTCCCATCACCAAGTTTATCCTTTTCTGCATGTCAGAGGGAGCTGAACTCAAGACAGCAGAGAGGAGGGGTAAGGGTGGGAGTCAGCTCTGAGGCAATGCATGAAGCCAAGCGCCTTCTCCTTGGAGAGACCTCTTACAGAAGCAGGTGTGAGCTGATTCCTGCCCCCAGACTCCCTCCTTGCTTAGCAGGCAGGATGCCAAATGCTCCAAATAGGCAGATTTCGGCTGCTTGGTAAACTTGCTGCCTGAATGACAATGCTGTATTTTCTCTTGGGAATGAGAACAGGCCAAGATAAAAGCATCCCACAAAGCAGGTTTAGTCTACAGCCACAAATATAAAGGCTGGAACTGGGCTTATAATGGAAACCACCTGACAACAATTTTGCCACCCATACAGGAGCTGCACTAATGCCATCCAAACAGGGACACCCATATCTTACTGCAACCTTTTTTCAGTTTGGGTTTGGTGTCCTGTCCCATCTCCCCTTCCCCCAGCTCAAGCAAGAGGTTCACAATATTTTTTCCCAGCATTTGGGTACTGATCCAAGAACCAGTGCAGAATTCACTTATTAAACTGTCAAAACCACTGTATACAGCAAAGGGAATAAAACCTACAAAATCCCCTAAAAGTGTCTGTGCTAGCTTTACTGAAAGAGCGAGCTTACTTTAGCTGAAGCAGTAGAGATCTATGTTTTTTGAGGAAAGGGTCCAGAGGAAAATTACATATTTGTGGTTTAGCTGGGAGTCATGATGTCTATCCGTATGCATAACATGTGGTTGTAGATTCATAATAAACAAAGCTGTCAAACAAAAAAAATAAAAGTTCTCAAAGATTCATCCTGTGTGTGTAAAAAGGCAGCAATTCATTTTCATCAAGCTTATTTATATGGTTCCCTAAATCAGCAATGCAATTATGAAACTCCTCTTTCCAGAAAGCATAAGAAAGGAAAACAGGAGATCAAAATACAAATGGCAGTCACTCTAGTACTGACCCCCAACAGCAGGTTCCTCAAGAGAGATGTTTAAACTCCACTTCCCATTTCTGTGGATTACTCTGTTTTATATTTAAAATGACTGGCTACACAAGCACCAGTAACTTTATGGAAAGATAAAATGTTTAGAAGAATCTGCATACACAATGAAAAGAATACTCAAGCATTTAAGAAAAAGAAAACGTATATAAACCTAGCCATATGCACTCAAGGAGAAACCTTCAAAGTCTGGTTCATGCTTGATTCGTGCTTTTTCATTGCCTATTTTGGTGCAAATTATTAATATAGTTTCTGAGGCAAAAAATGACAAAATTTGTGTCAAACCTCAGTGAAACCTCATTTTCTTGGTATATTATGGATGCTGCTACAATTATTGGGGATATTACAACCAGCAGTGATTCACTTGAGCTAGAATAATCCTGTCCTCTGTTGAAAGGAAAGAGAGTTAACCAAGTATGGCAAAGAGCAGTATCATCTCTACCAAAAGGCAGTAACACAGTAACCCAGAAGAGGAAAGCCTAAAGATTCAATGTGGCTCTTAGCAGAATAAAGGGATTGTGCTGTAACTGAAACAAAAAAGCCTTAACACCTAATAAAGCTGCCTTCACACTTCTGTGCTTTCACATTCCAACAGACACCATTATCTTATGTTTCCTGTGTCACACATTGAAAATTACTGACACACTGGTTCTCACTAAACAACTTACAGTCTTTTACCTACTGTGGTTTTATTGATTATTCACATTTAGGGCCACCAAAAGCTCTACATAAAGCTCTTCCCCACCAAATCTTTTCACCATTAGAAGTAAAAGACTTCAGTCTTTTCATCTAAACATCAACCAGCCTCTCACAACTTCACCAGTTAAAAGAAACCAAATGCATATAGTAACAACAACTGCTGAGAATGAGAAAGACTGCAGAAAAGCTAATTGCAGCAAAACCCATGATGCCCTCCATGTGTATTCTTACCTGGTTCAGTCTTCTTACAGTACATTCAATCTCACAAATAGCTACTACAAAAATAGCTTCTGTATTATGTTGTTGCACTTCACTGCTCAGCTACATGCGGTACCTACAGCCGAGTATAAACACTGAATCTATTATTTCATAATACTCACTAAATTGGCTTTTACATTAACTATGAAATCATGTTATATCACTGGTTTATTTGGTTTCTTGATGTTTTAATTCTCTCAAGGACAATGGTTCACCTTATTCATCATGGAAATTACAAATCTAAATAATTCAACAGAATGAATGAGATTCAAAATTGTTGAAATCATCAGATAACCTAAGTAATAAAACAAATTAAAGGAAGTGAGATCCTCTACATGGATCAGTCCCACAGACTTCCTGCTCCTCTGGGGTAAAGTGCATGAATATTTTAAATATATATATATATCATAGAATACTTAGAGTTGAAAAGGACATTAAGATCATCTAGTTCCAACACCCCTGCCATGGGCAGGGACACCTCCCACTAAACCATACCACCCAAGGCTTTGCCCAACCCAGCCATGAACACCCCCAGGGATGGAGCATCCACAACTTCCCTGGGCAACCCATTCCAGTGCCTCACCAACCTCACAGGAAAGAACTTCTTCCTTATCTCCAATCTAAAGTTCCCCTGTTTAAGTTTGAAACCGTTACTCGTTGTCTTCTCACTGCAGTCCCTAATGAAGAGATCCTCCCCAGCATCCCTATAGGTCCCTTCAGATATTGGAAGGCTGCTTTGAGGTCTCCACGCAGCCTTCTCTTCTCCAGGCTGAACAGCCCCAACTTTCTCAGTCTATCTTCATACGGGAGGTGCTCCAGTC
>JAOEHY010037425.1:0-19626 GCA_025447955.1 Psilopsiagon aurifrons | reverse complement strand
GTGTGGAGACCTCATAGCAGCCTTCCAATATCTGAAGGGGGCCTATAGGGATGCTGGGGAGGGACTCTTCATTAGGACTGCCGTGAGAGAACAAGGGGTAATGAGTTCAAAGTTAAACAGGGGAAGTTTAGGTTGGAGATGAGGAAGAAACTCTTTACTGTTAGGGTGATGAGGCACTGGAATGGGTTGCCCAGGGAAGTTGTGAATGCTCCATCCCTCGCTGGTGGTGTTCAAGGCCGTCTTGGACAGTTCCTTGTATGGCATGGTTTAGTGTGAGGTGTTCCTACCCATGGCAGGGGTGTTGGAAGTAGATGATCTTAAGGTCCTTTCCAACCCTAACCATTCCATTCCATTCCATTCTATTCTATTCTATTCGCACAGTAGGAGAACCAGTGTGGCAAAATACATAGAGAAAAGCTAAGCTGGACTCTGAACAAAGCTGGAAGGTAATCAACTTGCACATGATTAATAGAACACCACAAACTATATTGTGGCCTCTAAAATGTGTGTAAAAAAAAAATGGGTAATTTTTTTTTTTCATGAAAACTGGCTTAAGTCAATGAAAAATTATATATGCAGGCAAAATCTTCTTGTGAAAATGGCCTAAGTCTTGTTACCCAGGCTCTAAGTGGACTATGGCAAAGAAGGAAGTAAAATAAAACTGGAATTGCACACAGTATAAACTGAGAATTGAACAGTGTACTACTACATGGGTTTTCTATTGTGCTTAATGCTAATACATTAACCCTCACATCATTCCTCAGGTGTGCTGTTTATCCCAGTTCGCAGACAGGAAATTGAAGTACAGAAAGATTAAGACCAATAGCATAAACCCAAAAGAAAACACATAGGAAAAAAACACAAAAAACGAACAAAAGAGGCCACTGGTTATTGGAGTACCCAAATACACATGCTTAAACACTGATTTTCAGTTTTTACCCCCTGGAAGTGTAATCTACTTAGAGCAGTCATGGCTACCACGCTCTATGTATTTGTATAGTAAATACAAGCATATTCCTACAGAAATATTTGTTGCCCTTCTTCTTTAATTAGAAATTCTGTTTGCTTTTATGCATAGGAACCAGCAGTGCTGTCACCCACACACGGTGCCACCAATCCAGGATTCTTCTGAAATGATGCAATGACTGAGATGAAGAGCCAGAGATCCATGCTGTACTTGAGGAACATGCTATATGTCTATGGACCCCAGTACTACACTTCCAGTTCATGAGCAAAACTCTTACTGAAACTAATAATTCACCATTTAAAACAAACAAACAAAAAGCCTAAACACCCTTACCCCCCCAAAAAAAAACATACAAGCAAAACATCAGTGCCAAATACAACTTACACTGGAAGGTCTGGTCTTTTGTGCTGCTTTATGAAGACTTGGGAATAAAATCTGCAGTAAATTTGCTTACAAAGATCAAGATGTTCAAGACACTGTCTCTGAATTTTTAATTAAAAAACTATCTCAGTAATCCCAAGTATCTGCACACATTTTTTTTTATGATTTTGCATATTATGAAATCACATAGAAAAGGTGAAGAGGAATGAGTGTTTAGTTTCTTTCACTGGAAAAAATTAGAAAGCCTGTAATAAAATCATAAGCCTGAAGCAGCTAGTTTGAGACCATGTGCAAATATGTTGTAGGACTGTGCCACACAACATTTTGGGTACTACAAATCTCATGGCTTTTAAACCAGCTAGAAAATAGAAAATAGGGGGGCAGAAAATGAATGGGGTGGGTTTTAAATGAAGTTCTGTCATGCTTGGAAGGGACAAGTTATGTGGAGATTACCTATCCAAAGAGAACTTTTTGGAGACTCAGAATATGTTCATGATAGGTAACAAACACTAAATTCACAAAGCATGCACAGAAACCAATACAGCGACCAAAGAAAACAGTAGTGAATACTGAACCATCTGAACCACCACTTTTCCCCAAGTAAACACACTCATCCTAAAACTAATCCAAGCAGAATCTACCTTGCTGAAAAACTCCCATCATCTCTCCTGTACTTAGCTATGTGTGACCGGTACTTAAACATCTGCTTGGTGAGGACAGCATAAAACAGTACAAGTTTGGAGATTTTAGTTCTTCAGACCAAAAGCCTCCTCCCTACACTGTCCTTACATGCAGCTATTGATATTTTCTCAGCGAGTGATACATGCCTTTCCCTCCAAGCTGGACCTATGGTAACAGCTAAATCATCCAAGAGGAGTCATGGAATAATAGGTTGAAAGGGACCTCAAGAATCATCTGGTCCAACCTTTCTAGGCAAAACGACCTAGACTCCCAGCACCCTGTACAGCCAAATCTTAACAGTGTCCAGTGTTGAGGAATCCACTACTTCCCTGAGGAGATTATTCCAATGGCTGATTGTTATCAGTGTGAAAAAAATGTCTCAGTCAGAATCTCTGCAGGCATAACTTGTGCCCATCACCTCTCTTCTTTTCCATGTGTAAGGAACAAGCTAAAATTTTTGAGCCTTGGGTGTGTTATTTTACCATTCATCCGCCACAGTTTTGGGGTTTTTTACATCTACAGAGTTCATGGAGTTAATCTTGCTCTATTTATGGCAGGTTAGAATCAAACCCTGAAATACTGCTATCTAATTTCCAAGCCTCTCCAGTGCACATACAGCAATCTAAAGTGTAAAAGCATCCTTACTGATTTAATCCTTCATAAAGGCATACATTCTCTCTGCATGTATAATAACAGCACTTGACACACAACTCCCACTAAGACAACAAGGTCATTTCCCCACTGAGGACTGCTAGACGTGAACATCTGTCACTTAAAGAAGTGTCACTAAGTATATCAACCTGAAGGCTTCACTTATCCACTCAGAATGGGAAATAAGAGTTATATTCTCAGGTTTATGGGGTGACATCTGTTTGAGTGACAGATGCCTGGGCACAAGAGTGCTGAACGCAGTGTTTCGTTGAGAGAGTAATCACATCCAAAAGACTTCACCCAGCAAACTAAACATTCTTTCTCTTCGGATAAGCAATTTTAATACTTTTAAAATCCCATTTACCAGGGATTGAAGTTACAAAATTTAGAAGAGCTACATATGTTAAAGTAAGGCAGCCTTAAGCATTTAGAGACACCATGTTATTTGTGCCTAAGCCTAAATCTTGATGTTTAGATCTCATTATCTTGATTTAACCATGAGTCTTGCAAATTTGGTAAACATTCAAGCAAAACTTGTATCAGAATTAAGGAGTGCTTTGGGTATGTACAGTTTTGGGATATTTATTTTTGCTGCTGAATGCTACACTAATGTGCAACAGAATTGATCATTGTATTGAATTAGCTATTATTTGATGATTATGTCAAGCAGAACAGAACAACCCCAAAGTAGCAGGGAGACTTACCCTAGAAACAAAATCACACAGATTAAACCCAGGAAAACATAGCTCACATAAACAATACTTTTAATTTTGTTTTGTTAGAACTTTAACACCTGTTGGGGAGGCTGTTCATTACTGATAGGATGCTTTAATACCTGTGAAATATTTTATCAAGGACTTTGTTCTTCATTAAATTATCTGGACTGATTGAACAACAATCTGTTGTTTCAGTGTCTTTCCTATTATACAACATTTCTATAGGACGAATATGTTAAGTAAACTGTGTAGTCTCTTACTTACACAATCATTACCAAAAAAAAAAAAAGGCACAGCCTGAGAAGAAAGATCAGAAGATTTGTCAAAACAGAAACCAAATCTCTCTATGCGAAGTACCCACGGGATAGTTGAGGCAAGCGCAGGTGAAGTCTGCAACTACACAGAAACCCGATAGATTTTCTATGGCTTCTGAACCTTATCCCCAGGAGTGCTGGATGTTTTTACAATGGCTCCCTGGACACCCAGGACCAAGGTCTCACTCCTTGGTCTCACCTCCCACCTCTATGAGAAAGGTGGATTTTTTTTTTTTTTTTCTTCATAGCAGCTGGTATGGGGCTGTGTTTTGGATTTGTGCTGGAAACAGTATTGGCAATACAGGGATGTTTTTGTTACTGCTCAGCAGCGCTTACACAAATAGTATTTTGCAAAATGGTTGCAAAATGGAGCCCTCTACAGAGGCCCCATAGGAGAGAATTCTCCATGACAGTATACTCTCCAAAATAAATTTGGGAAATAAGCTTGAAGAAAAACAAGAGACAGATGTCTGTATCTCAGCTCTTTTCCCCTCAAAACAGATAATTTTTCAGATGCTTACAATTTAAGTCTTATTTTTAAGATAAATTTAGCACATTAATTCTTACTTCATAAATATTTAAGCTTCAAAACAAAAAAGATTAGAGGGAAAAAATGCTTCATGCTTACCAGTAGACGTTTATATACAATCACACTGATTTTTTTTGTGATAGATGCTAAAAATGTGAAAACTAACACAAGTCATCCTTCAGATTACAGCTAAGTCTTCTGGTTGACAAAAAAAGCTACAGAACTTTCCAATTTCTCATTAAATTATTTTACAGTATATTTACTATTTTTAAAAGATGCATAACTTAAGTATGAAAAATTATATCACTGCAGTATGATATTTAGTATATACAGCAGAAAGGATAGGACTAGCTCAAGTCAACAGACAAAAATTCTTCTACTAATCTTTACTTCAATGTGCCACAGTTTATTTGCATGTCTAAGACAAAATAATGATACTTAAATAAATAAAAATGTAACCATTAATTGTGTTCACATTCTAAGTTTTTTTAGCTTCCCTGCTCAAGGTCAAGGATAATTTTGTGAGCTGCATCCAGATTAAGTAACTAAGCCAAAGAAATCAAAGCCAAAATCCTCACTGAAGCAGAGAGCACCATTACATGGCCAAAAGCCCCAGGGGGCTGCTAAAATGCGGGCATGTTCTTTCATTTTGGGCTGTTACAACACAGTTCCCATATGTATCTATCACACTGAAAATTGGTATCAGAAGAATTGTATCAGAATTAAAACTTGACCATATGCCTTAATGACCAAGTACAGTCTTCTAAGACAGAATAATAAAGCATAAAAGACTTGATAAGAAGTTCAGTAGCACCTTAGTGTGAAATCAGCATTACAACTATGATAAGTATTTTTGACGTTGACAAGACTATCTTAACTTTTGAAAAAGTAATACTGAAAGAAGCATTTTTCTTAATCCCAACTTACAACTTTATAGACTAAGCTGACATATGGGTAAAAGGAATTTAATTATCTATGTAGCTCTGAAACACTTCTAAGATCTTCAGAATAAAATATTTCACTATAAACACTACACTGTAAAAATGGGAGAGTAACTTCACTTGACTTCTCTGCTTTGCAGTTAAATCAGTCCAAACTGCTGTGGTTACAAGAGTTAATTCTATTTTAAGAATGTTGCTGCTGAAAGCAACTTGAGTAATATTTCCCTCCACCTCCCCCTATTCATCTGCCCTTATCATTGTTTTCACATTATTTCATGTTTTGTATATAGTTATGTATATTTCACATTCTTTCTCAAGTATTGCTGCATTAAAACAACTTACACTTCAAAGTATTCTAAACTACTAGAACATAAAAATGTATGCAGCCAGTCAGCTTACTATTATAAAAAGAAACCTGAACTCAAGGCAAATTAAATTAAATCAAGACCAAAGTGATGGATTTTTAAAAGGTGTATTTCATGGTGATACCCTAAAGCAGTCAGGCTGCCCCTGTACTGTGCCCAAGAGCATTCTGTCTCAACCAGCTGCCAGAGGACTGCATCGCACATTGCACTCTGAGCACAGTCTAAGATTGTCCTGGCTAGACCCACCATATACAAGCTTCAGGTATTTGCCTTCTTCCTCTTATCCTGAGCATCATTCTGTCTCAGCCAAAAAACCTCACAAGATGACACACATTAACAGTCTCACCTGGCAAACATCTTAATGTTGTATTCTTTTCATTAAAATTAGGGTGAAATTATGCTCTTCCCATTGCAAAGTTAGTTTATACAATTTCTCTGCTTCCTCTGCTCTGTTCCTTCTGTTTTCTTCCTTGTAAGATACCTCCCTTTGTTTTGCAATGGGAATTCTGTGGGATTCAAACCCATATGAATATAAAAAGCCTGCTTCTGAAATTCTTGGCATATAAAGTTCAGCCTGGGGAAAGTTACTGCTTGGTATTGGATTCAGTCTTTTACAAAAATAATTGTGGAGATTTCTCTCCTACCTCTTTTCATAGTTGGTACAAAATACCACACACACACAGCAGTTTTGCATGTTCAGCTCATAAGCATTTTCAACTATTAAAGTCTTTCCAGACTGCAAAAGAGCCTGTTAGGAGCTGTAATGACTAGCTAACATTCAGAAACCTTTCAAATAAAATCAAGCAAAAGCAGACCTACTTTGTCCAAGTGTGGTATTAAAACTATTTTTCTTTTATCTTTCAGCAGTGATTTTTCTTTAGCCAAAAGGATATTAAAAACAAAAGTGGTCATTTTGATAAGAAAAGAAAAATCACAAGATACTTCATGATTAATCTGTTTTCGTTGCATAATCCTTGAAAAAATATAGTTGGCAACAGTAGAAATTTGGATTAAGAAAACCTAAACAACAAAAACCAACCCCAAACACTTCTAAAGATAATTTTATTTCAATTATCTTAAAGAGAAACAGTTAAACTAATGCACAAGAATGGACACAAGAGTTCCAGGAGTTACAAGCTTGAATCATCTAAACCATAACTCAATTAAGAATTTATAACAAGAAGGCAATATTTACTGAGGCACTGGTCTAAAAATCAATAATGTTGGCATTAGGAGAAATCCAAAAGTACTGTTCAACTCAACTGATGGCATATTAATGTTTTGAATACTAAAATTATTTCTGTTGTAAATAGAGAACCAAACTTTAGCACCCAGTGCATGAGTACAGTAGAAAAGGAGGGAGAAGATTTTTTATGTGTGACAAGTGGTATACTATGAAATATACAAAAGATACAATCATTTTTCATTTAAAATTTTTCCCATTCCTCCTGCCACGGCTCTACCAACTTTTGGTATGGCTTGGAAGACTGCATAGAAAAGCCTCCCAAGGTTCAGTTTGCTTTTCTATTGGGAAAGCTTTTATTCATTGTGAAGAAATATCAGACTACTGCTTTTCCTATTATCAGCTGTTTGGTAAAGCTAAGCTGGGCTGCTAGTTTTCCCTGTGCATTTTGAAAAGTGTGCTCCTCCATGGAATTTGTGTGTGTGTGTTATGCTTACTGTAGAGGTTTTGTACTCACATTTTGATCTTACAGTCCTTTTCATCTTTTTCTATTATTATTTAAAACAGTTGTGCACTATGTACATAAAATTCAAACTGTCTCATCCTGTATTTTAAATAGAACACTAGTTTCTCAATCTACCCATGGCAGTTTTATGCCTTTACCAGGAAACCTGGGATTTAACACTTCATTTGTTTCACAGAGTAAAAACTCTGATTTGAGTAGTGAGATTATCCAGTTCCTCAAAGCCACACCAAACAATTCATTGCTGAGATGTTGCATACATACGTACACTTACACAGTAGAAACTATTATATTTAACACACACCAGCAGAAAAACAAAGGTGGAAAATGACTTCAAAAGCTCTGTGCTCGTAAGGATGCTGCTGCAAAACTGACCACTGTTTGATCCCCAACAAACAACATGTCAGGGTAAAATAGATTTTAGGTATGTCAGACGGTTTAGGGCTGAAGGAAGACGGAGAAAAAGAGAGAACCATCAGCTGCTTCATAATCGTCCTTCAGAGAAGCCTCAAGAGAATTTCAAGTGAATTACAGACCATGTTAATCCCAGCTCCATGCCTGACTGCTTCAGTGACCACCTTAAAGGATAATTATAAATTGGTAAGGCATCTGCTGACACAGGACCCAAGTATTCAGAAATAGCACAAACCTCTGATTTCTGTGTCTCTTGATGTTCCATGTGCATGGCCAAGGATTTGACCCAAAACAAATAAAAAAAGTGAATGCTGTAATACACACTGAAAAAAGCCAAACTTCCCTAAAAAAGTAATAAATTGCAAAACAAATAAAAAGCCCTCCCCGTTAAAAAGAAACAGGAAAAAATGGAAGAAAAAAAATGAAGAAAAAAGGAAGATAAAAAGAAGAAAGAAAGAGGGGAAAAGAAAAAAGGAAGAAAAAAGAAAACAAGTAGGAGAAAAAGGAGTAAACAAAGAAGAAGAAGAAAACAAAAAAGAAGGAGGAAACAAAGAATAAGTGTCCTGGGTTGAGCAGTAGCAATCATTTTTTTCCTTCTTAGCAGCTGGTGCAGTGCTGTGTTTTTGACTCTCAGCCTGAGAACAACACTGATAACACTGATGTTTTTAGTTGTTGCTAAGTAATATTTACTCTGACCAAGGACTTTCTGAGTCTCATGCTCTGCCAGGGAGGAGAGGAAGCTGGGAGGAAGCAGATACAGGGGAAGCTGGGAGGAAGCAGATACAGGACACCTGGCCCAAACTAACCAAAGGGGTATTCCATACCACAGCACCTCATGCCGAGTATATAAACTGGGGACAGTTACCCAGAAGGTCTAAATCACTGCTTGTGTTGGGCTGGGTATCAATCAGTGGTGGTGAGCAGATGTATTCTCTTCCTTTGTTGTTTCCGTTGTCATTACTAGTATTGGTGGTAGCAGCAGTGGTTTGTGTTATAACCTTAGTTACTGGACTGCTCTTGTCTCAACCTGTGGGAGTTACATTTTTTCAATTCTCCTCCCTATCCCTCCAGGAGCAGGGGGAGGAAAGAGGGGGAGTGAGCAAGTGGCTGCGTGGCTCTGGATTGCCAGCTGGGCTTAAACCATGACAATAAGAAATAAAAGAAAAAAGAGAAAAATTAGAAAAAAAAAAAAAAAAGAGAATGAAAAAATGCTTTTAAGGAAAAAAAAAAAAACAACAAACCCTGAAATCCAGTCAATGAAGGTCAGGTCAACATAAATATAGAGAAAATATGCTGCTGAGTTTACACACAGTATCAAAGTATTCAAGCTTTGAGATTGTTTTCAATGTCTTAAAAAAAAAAAAAAAATTTTAAGGATCTGCATGGATAGTTACACACTTCCACAGTCCAGTAGTTACAATGTTGAATCCCACTGGGAGGACAACATGGTTTACAACAAAAATGAGCTTAGTAAAAGTTGGTAAAACAACTGAAACAAAACTATTTTGCTGAACTAAATTTTTCACGATTTCACATGTGTGATGTGGCTGAAGGATGTAGTGCACCCCACAGGCACCATGCATTTTAGAGAAAATACACATTCCTTTTACTTCTGTACCCTTGCTATGGTCTTTCAGGGAAACAAGAGACAGTCCAATTTCCAAAACTCGTTCAATGACCTCAGTTATTATCAATTATTACTATTTTTAAAAATAAATATCAACTCGAACATTTCTCCTCAGGTCACTGATCTGAGGCAACGCAACACAAGAGTGGGGTTATTATACTGTAGGTCACAGCCAAAGTTAAAAGCGTAAGTGTAATGAAGAAGAGGTGGGGAGAAAAAAGCAAGGATCAAGAGTCCGGCCAACCACTCATACAGAACAACTTTGCTTAATGTCACTCTTGGGTAGAAATAGCAAAGCACTTGCATGAGAGAGCTGAGATGAGAGTAATGAGGCCACTGTCTGCCAGATAATTCCCAGCAGGAACCAAGACTGAGGTTCCTGGCAGGATAACAGGATCTGCCAGAAGCTGCAGGAGTCAGATGAATCAGACCCTCAAACAAATGTCCAAGTGACAGAAAAAAAGAGAAAAATTCTGCAGTGTGAAAGCCACCCTGCTTGTGTGACTATCTACACTGAAATAAATTTTAATAGTCAGTGCCACAGGACATTTTAGTCTTGTTTTTTAAAATCAGCTCTGAAGAGCAACATCTGTTTCCTAAAAATACAGCCTAGCTCTTCAGCAGAGCTCTCCACCACTAGGTCACAAACCTTTGTGCAGACAGTCAATATCCATCCCTCAGCTCAAGGGACTGATAGCAACAGGAGACTTGTGGAAGGATATGACTTGCCCAATGCCAACCAAAATGACATGAAAAGGATACAAACCAGAGACAAATGGAAGTTATTAGGAGTAAAAGAAATTTCTTGGTGACTAAAATAATACACTTATCGCTGCTGGCCTTGTCGTCAACAGCCTTATCTAGGAATTTTTAATTACAACCTTTCCTACAATGGAAATGTGCAAACTGAGTCAATAAATTTACATAGTTAAGGAAAATACCAATTTTTCTAGCAAAAAATTACTTTTTTATTACTAATGTCCTTGTGTTGGAGACCTTGTCTATTTTCTTGACAAAGCAAACAAATTAATATAGAGAAACAGAGTGCTTGCCTGCTTACTCAGAATAAGAATAAACAGCCCTCCTGGACATGCATCTGTGAAGGTATTACTGGCACATATTTATAATATGATGCACCGACTGGCCATGCAGAATATACAAGACTAAATTATGTGCACATAGAACTGGAATTTTGGGTCTTCAAAAAAACCTCAACAGTAACACAGTAAAAGGTGTTTTATTTTGTGACACAATTTTGTGACACAAAATTACAACCATTAGATGGGTTACCCTATTATAAAATAATTCCAATATAATATGTTTATCTCTCTGAAATTGTCTTTGTAGATAGTCTCCTAGTAAAAAATTTTTTGCAACAAAGTAATTTAGCAGGAGACAAATTGCTTTGCTCCTGTACAGTTTCTTCCTTACCTATTTTATTTTTGTCTTGACAATGTATTTTAAAGGCAGTAAAGCAGAAAGCAGTAAAAGAAGCAATAATGAAGGAAGAGATGCACAAAGTGATCCTTAATGTATTGTCAGGTCATGAAGGCAATTCACAAGCCAGAGCAAAATAAGTTCTATGCACAAAAGAAATCAATACTCATTATAGCATCCTTCTTGCTGCACTGCAATTTATCAGCTAAGAAGAATACTGTCACATTTCATGGGCCTCAGAAAACTAACTGCTCTCAGAAGCAGTATTTATTCTCTGCAAGTTTCAGCCCACCCGAATTGGAACCACGTATTGTACTTGTTGGCTAACTCCTCAAAGAACAAGGCAGCTTCTTGAGCAACCAAGACCAAGCAGGTGCCTCTATAATCTGCGCTCCAGAACCACACGTGACACAAAACAACCCTGGATTGCTGTCTATCACTTTTACTGCTGCTGATGTCCATTTAGTTACCAGATCAGGAGTTACACAAATAAATATACCATAACTTTAATTATTCAACTTAAAACTACATACATATTAAAACTACCTGAAGTTTGTACCATGCAATGTGTTTTAAAGATCCTAAGGTCCTTTTCAACCCTAGTCATTCTGTGATTCTATGATTAAAGACAGCCAGTAAAACAGGAAACAAGTCCTTAAAAATAAATAAATAAAAATAAAAGAGACCGTTCATATATTTACATTTATGAATCTATAAACATTTTGGAAGTTGTAAAGAACAGTAAGAATTTTGCCCTGGGCAACTCTCAAAGTAATAATAACACTACTACATCTAGCCTTGAAATGAGTAAATACTTCCCAAGTCCTAAAATTTGTCCTCACTTACTCAACAAGCCCAATTTATTAACATGAAAATTTTCAAATGCAATTCAGCTTCAGAGGCCTAGCCTGCAAACCTATTAATGTGGCTGGAATAAATAAGACTACAGAACTGAGCAATACAAAGGTCACAAACTCACCATTTACCTAATGGAGAATATTCCTGCATTTCAGCTTATCTGAAGGTGTTTAATGAAACATAATGGCACTAAATACAACAACCTCCCCATTAAAGAAGGGCTCACATCAATTTGCTGCTCTAAGAAGCATCCTCAGTGCAGGCTTTGGTGGGGTGCAAATAGCGCCAGTGATTTGCAATGACACAAACCAGGATAGAGAGGGCAGATACTGTTTTCCTGGAAAGCAATGAATGATGCTGAACCACCTGCTCTTCCATGAGGCAGACCAGAAGATGCTTCAAAACTGTGGAAAAGTGTTTTGAGATTGGTTTTGAGTTGATCAGACGTCGATCTATGAGTTTTCAATTGATAACTTGAAATCTTGCCCCTGGGAAGTTTTAGGGTGCCTGTTCCCCTTCCTCCAAACTGCATGGACAGTATTTAAGATACTTTTGGCACAGGCACAATAACTACATTGTCTATTTCACAGATTAATGAAATGATTAATTTCACTGATTAATAGGAAAAAGTAGCATGAAGGAAAGAAACAAAATGGAAAGAGAAGCACATCATTCTGTTTCTTCAGGCTCCTCCATGCACACAAAGCAGCCTGGATACTTGTCAGACACTAAAATATGGGCACTAATGACAAGATCAGCCCCTGAAGACCTGCCCAATTCCCCCAAAAGGTAGCATTTACTGCTCCTTCCAAAAATAACACAATCAGCTCAAAGGTAATCACTCAAAACCACAGTCATTTTGTGCTTCCCAGTGCCAGCTATAAAAGTCCACAGCCAAAAACTCCAATCTTAATTACAAATATCCGTGACAGTGTAACAAAACCACACTTTTGATGATGTATTGTCATTGGCACACAGGAAATCCCAGAATATATATATATATATAAATCCCCCCAACAACTAACAAACCCACTCAAATGTGTTTTCAGGAAAAAAAATCCTTTTTTTCCTCCTCCTTCTTATTAGCAACAGTGGTACCAAACCATGATGCAGAACTGAGAAGTAATAGTGAAACTACATGTTTTAAAACGTTTCCCCTAACCAAACAGGCATATTCCACAGCAGATGTTTTTTTACCAGTAACTTGCCTCCCTTTCTCTAAGAACCGGGAGATTTTGGTCAGAAGATTTAAGAAACTCCTGCAGTAGAGCAAATTAGAAAAGAAAAAACCTCTTGGGAAGATGCTGCCTACTACTCTGGTAATTTGGCCATTTATTTTTCTAGATGTCCCAGTAATTACAATGGAACATTACGAAGAGTAAAATTTCAGTTCATGCAGGTAAGGGACTAAAATCTAGGTCTTACCAGCAAACCGTTCTCAAATGCAAAAAGAAACAAGTCTACCACAAAATCTTCTGTTGAACTTCTACCATCTAATACAGTTGGAGAACCACACATTAACATCAGGAAGGCCGTAGGAATTAAATAGTATGTGAGAATGAGTGTGAGAGCATGAGAAAGTGAGAGGGCATATGAAAGAGTGATTCTATGATTTTCCCTCTTCAAATTAAGAGGGAAAATCATAGAATCACGGAATAGTTTGTGTTGGAAGGGACCTTCAAAGGTAATCTAGTCCAACCCCCCTGCAATGAGCAGGGCCATCTTTAACTAGATCAGATTGCTTAGAACCACATTCAGCCTGGCCTGGAATGTCTCCAGGGTTGGGACATTCACCACATCTCTGGGCAACCTGTACCAGTGTTTTTCCACCCTCATTATAAACAATTTTCTCCTCACATCCAGCCTGAATCTCTCCTCTTTAAGTTTAAAACCATCAACCCCATCCTGTTGCATCTTCCCATCTTTCTTATAGGTCCCTTTTAAGTACTGAAAGGCTGCAATTAGGTCTCCCTTGAGCCTTCTCTTCTCCAGGCAAAACAATCCCAACACTCCAGCCTTTCCTTGTAGGAGCGGTGCTCAAAGCTTTCCTCTGATCATTTTTGTGGTCCTCCTCTGCACTGTCTCCAATAGGTCCATGCCTTTCCTGTATTGAGGACTCCAGAAATGGACACAGGACTCAGGTGTGGTCTCATCCGAGCAGAGGAGAGAAGCAGAATCAGTTCCCTTGACCTGTTGGCCAAGCTCCTTTGGATGCTGCCCTAGATACAGCTGGCCACCTGGGCTGCAACTACACATTGCCAACTCATGTTCAATCTCTCATCCACCAGTATAAAACACTTGAATATATATCATGAACACGGTTATGAATTTCTTTTTTTAAGAAGCTTCCACATAAAAATGCAGCAGACTGACATCTTTTCCTAAGATGTCAACATTTAGTATCACTTTGATATATACAGAATCCTGGAAGATTTGTTCGGGAAAATATTTTGACCTAATATACACAAACCTAATAGTTTAGTGCAAAGGGGAAAAAAAGACCACTGATTATCAGAAGTTGCCACAGGCAGCAGCGATGCTACTGAGCTATGCTGCAGAATGAGAGTTACGAAAACACTTAGAGAGCCCCAGATACAGAACTGCTAACCCTATTAAAAGGGAAAAAAAGAAGAAATACAATTAAAACATCAGTGTAAATAAATACCAAATTTCAAAAATAGACAGTGGACACAAAACACTGAAAAAAATAAAGCAACTTTACAGAGGAACTTGCTGGAGCTTTGGATTTATTTTTAAAAGACTTACCCTAAGAGCAATACGATGAACAAGAGACATTCACTATGAATACGCTGTTAATGGTTTAAATAGTGGCCTTTGGACTTAGAAACAGTTGGACTTGGAAATATCTCTCTGCACATCTCAAGTTTCTCTGGGATCTTCCAGTGCACTGGGTGGAAGGCTCTGGCCAGAGCCATCCATACTCATTGTAATAACTGCTTGTAAACTTATTTTGATGAGGATGTGTTCATTATTTGCCACTTCCTACCTACTGCTGGTAAGTCTCCGCACAAACAACAAAAACAATTAATTGGCAGATTAGGGAAACAAAAGACTTTCCCTTTACAAGTCAGTAGTTTTAAGAATAACATTAAAACATCCATGCACCTCTTCATCCTTTCCCCGCTAACCTCTACCACTCTCACCTTTAAACCTCTGCATCCTGGAAATACACCTTAACCCAGACCATCCGCACACAATCCCACTGCCAATATATAAAACTCATAGAAAAAAAAAAAAGAAAACCAACAAATCATAGCACACACACTGTTTCTACTGTTCACAGCTCATCAGACAGTCTGAAGGTCACCATTTAGGACTTATAGCAGGAGAAAATTAAAGGTTAAAATGTTGTCTAACCATTGGATGGGCAAAGACATGTTTCTGTCTGATTCATTTTCATTAGGGGAAAAAAAATTACATTTAGCAGGAAGAATAAATACCTTAGTCACTTGAATGTAACTGTAGCTTACTGACAGCCCTGGCTTAAAAGCAATGAGGAAGTTTTCCTCCCAGCATTATATTTTTAAAGGGCTTGACACATGCGAAATAAAGCAGGTTGATCTGTTGGTAGGCTGACAGAAATACATGTGTTCGTGCAAATAGTTCAGATACATGGGCCTAAATGAAGGAACTGAATTTTAGAAGTTGAGCAGGAAACCTGCACATATTTAAATAACAGACATACACATACATATACACCTATATATATTTTATATACACACAAGCACACAGAGAGTACACACAGATGAATGATAATGGCCATTGGACTGAACAAATATGCTGAAATCCTCTCTGTAATTACAAAAGGAAACAAAACCAGGAGTAGGTAACTCATCCCTACTTAGTACAACATTTTCGGCAGTCACTTAAAGGCTTTTAAAATGATTTTTAATAGAACTAGCTGCATCACCTACTAGTAGCCAATTATGTTGCATAATTTTAGAGATAATACTAACTCTGCTAATGCATGTGTGTATATTTATTTATTTATTGACTTCAATATCACTATTAATCCATCTTCAGCACCAAGTCTGGTAAATGCACTACGTAGTCTCAATATTTTGAGACTAAAACCTATTCAATACGCCCATGTAATATATAGGTTTTGTCAGACATACCTACAGGCTGACAGTTCAAAAGAATTTCTACCTTGAAAAAAACACAAGGTTTATTACAAATAAGTTGAGCCTTTCACCAAGATATGAAGAGATCAATTAGTTTACCTATATTACTGCATTTTTTCCTGTGTTTGCACTACATTTTTCTCAATAACATTTTAGCCAGATGCTTTAGTTCTACTAGGTCAGACTTCTTCCCAGCTCTTTGCCACAAACACAATGTATATGTACAAAAATCAGAACTTGATATATGGAAATATGAAATTACTTGTCTTCTCTGTGACAGACCTAGCCCAGAAGTCACCATTTCAGGCCAGTGACATACACAGCCATATACATCGGAAGAACATGCACAAGTACCAAACCAAGACCACAGACAGCAAGTGTAGTGCTGCCTTTCCAAAACAGGAAAAAGAACAGTAAGTTACTTTCCCTCTGGTTATCAATAAGCTTAGTAGAACCTTATCACTCAAAAGATACACATCTTCCTTCTCCAGACACTCCAAGCATACTCAGTTGAGAAAACATCAGGGGTAATTATGAAGTTTCCAAAAGGAATTATCACAGATTATAACAAAATTGTCACCTTAATGGGATTCGTCACACTGTATTTTAAATTAACTCATTAGGTCTACAGAGGATAACAGTTTCTCTAAAATATAAGGACTCAAACCTGAAGCAGTCATTAGGTACCCAATGAACTTTGTCAATTCACATGCAAATCCCAGGCAGCATGTTCAGGAGCCTGGGTTTGCATGTTTAAGACAGAAAGCACATGTTGAAAAATACTTCACGCAAGTTCTTTTTTTTTTCCTTATGCAATTATTTAAATAATTTAAATAATCTCACAGAAGTTTTTCTTGTAGCAAGTCATCTACCACACTGTGAAGGCCTGTAATCTGCTCTTGGCTCTTTTTTGGGAAATGGTATCTCCTTTTCTCCATTAAAACCAAATCTAGAAAGATCAAAATAGTGGGTTAATCTCAAATAAATACTTTATCAGTTAGTCTAACAGAATGCTAACCCTGGTTAAAAATAGTAATGAAAAAAATGTATGCAACACCATTGCATTTATTATATACACCATATAATACCCTGGCCTTTTCTCAATGAGGTTTTAGACTTAAGCAAGAGGAATGAATGAGCATCTGGATAGCTTTGGAGGATACAGTACATTAAACATCTACCAGGTTCCCGCTGCATTTGCTCTAAACATTCAGTGCAAGGAAGCCTACAGCTGTCATCAAGAGAAGGATTTTGTATCCCTGAAAACAGTATGAACCTTGGGGGGCAGAAGGGCCAAAACAAATTTATAATACCTATAACCTCCTTCCAACCACAGGTTATAGTGAGAGAATTACCTTTTTGACATCAGAAATCCAAAGAGGAGTGGAAAGGGCCAACTTAAACACAGAGGTGTCATCAGTGGATAAGCAAACATGGCTAATTTACTACGTGTAAAGTTACAAAATGCTTTTCAAAATGTGTATGAGAACACTAGTGACAGGAGCATCAGTTGACAACATGTTTCTTCTTTAACCTTTTTTCCTCTTCATACACACCAACCCAAGCAGTTAACAGCTGCTACTTAATCCAAATCAGAAGATGCGCACAACTGAGTTTGTCTCTAAAGAAATCACACAAAGGCAATCAGTATCAATTTCCAATCTCCTCAAGAATGCCAAACACTAACACTTGTGATATGAGCCTGGAGCTCAGACAACCTATAATTGCTAACTGCTGCCCCAGTGTGGTGTGTGTTTTAACAGAAGTAAGTATCTGGATTTCCAAGAAAAAAAATGATCCTGCTTAACACTTTTCTCATTTTCCCTTATTCTGTCAGATTTTCCTTTAAATCTCTACTTAACTAATAGGGAATAGTGTGCTTACTGAAGATTGTTACATGTCAGATTTCACCTGCATTGGAAGAGAAACACCCAAACATAAATTCCTTTTATTTCCCAATTCAAGTGTTCATTAATTTTACCTTAGGAATGTCAAGCCAGATACATAGCCAGCTTCACGTCTTTATTACAATTATTAAAATGATTATTAAAATTATTAAAGCGGCAAGCATATAAGCTATGGACATAAAACTAGAGTAATTATGGATCTCTAGCACAAAAATCTTTCCCACTTCCCAGAAAAATCCACATCTCATGACTTTATCACATTTGTTAGCTGGCCACATACAGATGAAGATGAAATGAGAAAAAAAGAGCCTTCAAGGACAAAGCTCCTACTTCTGATCTTCCCAAAAATTAACCATCTACTTTACTCCCTTACATATTCTGTAAACTAAGGATAACACCACAGATCCCATCCAGAGCAGAAAACCAAGGTTCCGTTTACACGTGTTTATGGATGCTACCAGGTTGCTGCAGGAGCTCAAACCTGGGTTAGGTCAGATACAAAAGCATATTTGAAATGGATTTTATGCTGGATTTCTGCTGTTGACAGGACAGGCAACAGCAGGTCTAGTTTAACACTAACATAGACAGGCTACATGTGATTCAGGGTAAAGTCTACTGGCCAAGATGCCGTTTCATACTCAAATAAAGAGCAAGATCTATGCTACGACCACATATTTTTCTAATTTTGGCAGTGAACTCAAAGGAAGGGTACATAAACTAGAACGAAAAAGAGCTGTGCTATACTCCACCCAACAACAGCAAAATTCTGGGTTTTGTTTATTTGCCCAAGTTGACTTATACCTATATTCTCCTGGACTAGAAATATCTAGCTTCTGGTCTATTATTCATCCCTACTGAGCGCCAAAGAAACTGCATTTAAATAGACACATCAACACTGATGACCATGTGTGTAGGTCAACCAGAAGGACTAGTGATTCTCTACAGGTGAATTCTGTGAGGTGCGCTGTGTCTATACATTCATTATGTCTATATGTTAATTATTTAGGAATAAAAGATGGGAATGTAAAACATCTATTTTAAATTTCTGTGTTGTGGATGAATGGACCAATGTTCACATATCAGGCTTCCTGGAACACTTTAAACTTGCTAAGCAGATTTCTAAGATTTGCGTGATTTCTAGGCTGATTTCTTTGTAAACTGTCAATAAATTATAAATGTAAACTATTCACTATTATCTTAACGATAGCTAATGATTACACTTTCATCCTTAGTAGACCTCCTCAAAATCATATCGATTTTATCTATATTTCTCTTATCAGGCTAATTCCCAAGGTAATGCTTGATGGTAGAAGTTGCAAACCCAGATTTTTTGGATAGCAGCAAAATAATAATCTACTTGACTGAACTACTGTGCCTGGAAAAGCTCTAGATAAAATAATCTACCCTTGTAATTACTGAGGGATCTAGGGGGAGGGGAAAAAAGACAATGCTGTAATTTTAAGCTAACTTATATAAACACTATGTGCCCTAAACTCCACAAGTAGTTTTTAATTTAAAGCACACACAAAGCAGAAGGAAAAACCAAACAAGACCAACCAACCATGGGAGTGACCTGTGAACACCAAAACTGGCCAGAGTGAACATCCCCAGCAGAAGGGAAAAGCAAGGCTCACACTCCGAGAAGCCTCCTTGCACTCAGGAAAACAGGAAAATTCTCCAATGCCCTCTCATGCTCCATGCATTCTCCAATGAGCTCTCATGCTTCTCACTGCTTTCCTCTGGAAACATAACACGTAATGGATGATGTTGGGTTTTGGTTGTTTGGGGCTTTTTGGTGGGGTTTTGGTGTTGGGTTTTTTTTTTTTTTGTTTGAGGGAAAAGGAAGAGTGTTGTTGATTGGTGTTTGATATAACTACTTTTGATTCTCCTACCCCTAAAAAACACTGTGACCTGTTGTCATGGGTTCAGCAGTAGCAGTCATTTTTCTCCTTCTTAGTAGTTGGTGCAGCACTGTGTTTTTGACTTG
>JAOEHY010037423.1:0-47038 GCA_025447955.1 Psilopsiagon aurifrons | reverse complement strand
GACAACCGCGGCCTGGCTCCGCCCCTGCGGCACGTGCCGGCCTGCCCCCCGCGGGAGGGGCGGGTCGGAGCGTAGGACCGTCCCCGGCGGTGATTCCGTGGTGGTGAGGGTGTGGGGTAGGGGGCAGGAGAGAGTTTATTTTACCGAACAGTGCCTCGTCTGCGCCTGATGTGTCAGAAATGACGGGTTTTCCCTCCTAACTGGCTCCGTTAAACGGATTAATCCCAAAATACATCCCCAGAATACTGCTGCAAGTATACTACTTATGACAGTAATGTAAAGACGGTGAATGTGCCTCGTATTGTGATGAATAGAAAACTTACTAATCTTTTCCAGCGTTATTCCTAACTGTCAGTTCAGATCAAAGACCGCACGCTTGAAAACCTTTACGGCAAATCAACTGGATGAAATTAAAGATCCCTCTGGGCTTTTTTATATTCTGCCCTTTCAGAAAGTAAGTAAGATACCCTGAGTTTAATGTTACAGACAAATGCAAATTGTTTTAAGGAACAGTTTTCATACGGGGTGTCTCAACTGCAGGGTTATATGTAGTATCGTGCAAGAATTATATTCAGCAATGTGGAGCTTAAAAATCATAGAATTAGCCAGGTTGGAAAAGACCCTTGAAATAATGTCCAGTTGTTACCCCAGCACTTCCAAGTACACCAGTAAACCATGTCCCTAAGCCACTACACCTACACGTGTTTTAAATACCCCCAGGGCCGATGATTGCACCACTTCCATGGGCAGCCTGTTCCAGATATCTTTTCCTGAAGAAATGTTTCCTAATATTCAATCTAAACCTGCCCTGGTGCAGCTTGAGAACATTTCCTCTTGTCCTGTCAACCTCCTTTCAGGGAGTTGTGGAGAGAGATAAGGTTCCCCCCCACACCTTTTCTTCTCCACACTAAACCCCAGTTCCCGCAGTTGTTCCTCATCGGACTTGTGCTCCAGGCTCTTCACCAGCTTCATTGCCCTTGTCTGCACCCACTCCAGCACCTCAATGTCTCTCTTTTAGTGAGGGTCCCAGAACTGAACACATCATTTGAGCTGCGGCCTCACCAGTGCTGAGTACAGGGGGATGATCACTGCCCTGGGCTTGCTGGCCACGCTAGTGCTGATACAAGCCAGGATGCTGTTGGCTTTTTTGGCTGCCTGGGCAGAAACTGGCACCCCCAGGTCCTTTTTCTCCAAGCAGCTTTCCAGCCACTCTTCCCCAAGCCTGTAGTGTTGTATTTGATTGCTGTTGCCCAAATGCAGGACCCAGCACTTTGCCTTTTTGAACCTCATGCCATTAGCCGCAGCCCATTGACCCAGATCCTTCTGCAGAGCCTTCAGATCCTCCAGGAGATTAACACTCCCAGCCAACTTAGTGTTGACTGCAAACTTACTGAGGGTGCACTCGATCCTCTTATCCAGATCATCAGTGAAGATATTAAACAAAATTGGCCCCAATTCTGAGCCCAGGGAAGCACCTCTTGTGACAAGCTGCCAGCTGAATTTAACACCACCATTCTTTGAGCACAGACAGCCAGCTGGTTTTTGACCCAGCAAAGATTACAACTGCCCAGGCCAGTTTTTTTCAGCAGAATGCTGTGGGAAATGGTATCAAAGACTTTACTAAAGTCTGGGTAGATAACATTCACAGTCTTTCCTTCACCCACTAAGTGGGTTACCTTGTCATAGGAGATGAGTTTAGTCAAGCAGGACTTGCCTTTCATAAACCCATGGTGACTGGGCTTCATCACTTAGTTGTTGTGATGTGTGATGGCACTCAAGATGATCTGCTCCATAACCTTTCACAGCACCAAGGTCAGACTGGCTTCTGTCAAAGAGAATAATGTATACAGGAAACACAGTTGAGTTTTGTAGTGTAGTAACTAATATATTGATGGGAAATATTTGTAACATTCTTTAGCCTATGTAACATTTACTCCTTAGCATAGAAATGTGAATTCAGGCATGTTTACTCTCAAATTTCTTTATGTTACCAGTCTACAATTATTTGACATTTTCTGATTCCTAGCATGGTTTTTAAGCATGTATTTTTTTCTAACTAGGGTACTTTTTTTTTTCCTAAATTCCTACAGGGTTACTTGGTGAACTGGGATGTCCAGAGACAGGTTTGGGACTATCTTTTTGGAAAAGAAATGTACCAAGTAAGAGCCTTTATTAATTACAGATTTTGTGTGGGCTTAATACTGACTAACGGAATTAACATAAGTACATCAAGTATTAAACAGAACTGGTGAGCTTAGTGTGCTCTTTGAATGTGCATTCAATTAGGAATCACAGATTTATTTTTTTTGCAAACTTAAGAAAATTTTTACTTCGAGCTCTGATGTAGGAATTTAAAAAAACATTTAAATTTTTTAGTCTTGTATGTATTTGTACTGAGTTCAGTTCACATGTTAAACTCACATCAATATAATTAAAAGTTCAAGTTAGTAAGAGATAATAATAACTAGAGACAGATAAAATGTGGTTTAGAGATCAAGAGACTTGATGTAAAAGAGCGGTGAGCTAGATCTGTAGGCCATCTTCAGCAAAACATTTTCTACCTATGAGTAAGTTGAATGTATAAGATATAAATATCTGATGCTTAATTTTTCTTATTTATCACACTAACTGTATTTTATACAAGAAGTACAATAAGGCTTCCCTTTGATTTTTTTCTTAAAAAGGAAGTTACATACTCTGAAAGTTTTTAGTTTTTGTAACACCTAGGGGAGAGTGGTACTGAAAATGAAAGCAATGCCTCAAAATGCCTTAGGCTCCATACATAAACATATGCACTGCTGGCTTTTGATACTTAGCTTTCATTTTAGTTTTGGAACTATATTCAATTTAGTCATGGTTTCAAAGAGAATTTATTTTAATTCTTTTTCATGAGTGAAGAGTACAGAGAGATACAGCTGGTTACACGTTTAGGGCCATATCAGTTTTGACTGAAGCAACCCTATGAAACCCTCTCTGAAGGAGTTTGAGATTATCAGTAATTACAGAAATTCCAGGATCTTTGTCTGGCCTCATTAGAGGTTACTGGAAGTTTTGTTACTGATTCTACTTCATGCAGGACTTTATCTTTGATTATTAGGTAAATAATTTTGTGATTCAAGTCCTGAGCTTGTTGAAGAGATGCATCTTTCTGTAGTTGACAGGATTAGCATTAAGTGCTATATATATACTAATATTGCACTTTTTCTTTATGGGTATCTCTTTAAAATATTGGATTATGATTTGTAAGGATGGTCAGGAGCAGATTATGCAGATGTTCCTTTCTATTACATTTTTACCTATTCATTTGATCAAGTTGTATCACTGCTCGTGAAGTCTTCAAAAAACCTAAAACTTTCTAAGCCTCGTTTCTACAAACAAACACAGCAAGTGGTGATCATGTCTTCAAATTTACATGATCTTCATCTGTTGCAAAATACGGTAACAGTATTAAGTTTTGTGTAATGACCATCTTAATGTATTTTTTCATAGGTGGACTTTGTAGATACCAATATTATTATTACCGAACCTTATTTTAACTTCACTTCAATACAAGAATCCATGAATGAAATACTGTTTGAAGAATATCAGTTTCAAGCAGTTCTTAGAGTAAATGGTGAGTCTGCCTCCTTCTAGTTTATATTTATATATTTTGAAGGTTAACCAACTTTGTGAATAAATACATGAATAATCATGCATACATGTGCACACACACACATATATAAAGGTAGTAAAAAAATCCCTTCATGTCCTTTCTAGCTTTTGAGTAATATGCTCCTGATATGTACTCCAACCGGCTTAAAGGATTTTATTTTTTTTTTTTTTTTTAGGAATTTCAGCTATACTCTTGCACTACTTTCTAAGGGTGTCATGGTATATAACTAAAGAAAATTTGAGGAGAGTCAGGATGATCGAGATAACAGATGGATTTCGAAACAGGATAGCCTTTGAGAGAGGCTACCAAAAATTTGCATGAAGTCTTAGATAACTTTCCTTCTTTCTTTTTTTCGGGGGGCTAGGCAGGAAGTGAAAGGGGGAGTAGGGTGGCTTTTTTTTTTTGTATTGGCAAATAAAATGCAGCATTACAATAATGAAATGTATCTTTCAGGCAATATGTAAATAATATCATAATCTTTCTGAAAGATAGCTGGACGTATGGTACTCCTTTAGATAGCTTTCATAAACTGTGGTGCGATCAATCTGCTTGGACCTTAGCAGACTGAGCAGGGGCTGGCATTATGGAAATAGAATAAATGGGGTCATATGTGATACTTAATTTTATCTGTTGTCAAAATTAATTCATGAGTTGGCTGTAGTATTATCAATTGAAATCTCTAAAGTCCGTCAAAGGCATTTTAAATACGAAGCAAGTACATTTTCATGTCAGTGTAAGTTCTAAAAGTATAGATTCAGATAAAAATTGAGTGACATTTTCTGTATTTCAGCTGGAGCTCTTAGTGCACATAGGTATTTCCGAGATAATCCATCTGAGCTATGTTGTATCATTGTGGATAGTGGATACTCTTTTACACACATTGTACCTTATTGCAGAAGTAAAAAGAAAAAAGAGGCAATCATCAGGTAAGCTGCAGTATATATTTTCTAGAAGAATTGTTTGCTATGCCTGAAGTCAATAATGACAGAATTCCTTGTGTTATTCCTTTTCTGTAGGATTAATGTTGGAGGAAAACTATTAACCAACCATCTCAAGGAGATAATCTCTTACAGGTAAAGCATGCTGATCATCATCTTGAGACCTGTTATGAAATGAGCTAGAAGTTTGTGAGCATACTCGTACTGGTTCTGTGTATTTTACATTAAATGCTGTTTAAAGGATAAAGGAATTTTTGCCTGTTATAATCTGCTGGCTGCCATCTTGATCTTAAGATCAAGATGAATTGAGATGATCTTAGCTCTTTGAAAACTAATAGCTTAATTATTCCAAGTGCCAGAACATCTGAAGTTGCTGAGGTTACCTGTGTGTTCACACTTATACAAGACCTTACATATTTTCTGAGATGTCTCAATAGATCATCAGTCAGTTTGCATCAATCAGTCAGAATCAACTGATTCTGTCAGTACCACAAATAAACTTCAATAGGACCAACTTTTCTTTAGGATCTGTTAGCTTGGAACTTTATCTAAATAAAGGTCTTTGCTAGTAGAGCTAGTTGCAGGATTATGGCGATACTTGTTATGAAGACGTTGCACAAATGCAGGTAGATGTTTGTGTTTACTGAACTGTGAAGTCGGAAAGTATTTAACTCCAGGAAGCCAGGAATGCTTTTGTAAATTGAATACAAGTTTTAGGTATTGAGACAGTTGCTTTCTATGATTTGAAAACTATGGTTGCTCCTCTCCAGTGGAAGACTGGATAGGTAATGCTAAGAATTTTGGTTTTTGTTTTTCATAGGCAGCTACATGTTATGGATGAAACACATGTAATTAATCAAGTGAAAGAAGATGTGTGTTATGTTTCTCAAGACTTTTACAAGGACATGGACATTGCCAAGTATGTATACAATAGTACGATTATTCAGAAGTCCCAACTTTTAGAAACAAATAAAGCTATTACTCTTAATCAGAAATTTTCCCAGTTAAGTCAAAGGAAGTCTTGCTAATAGAAAATAGTTGAAACTTAGAACTTGTTCTTTATTCTGTCATATTTTACATTTTTCTCTTTCAGATTGAAAGGAGAGGAGAATACTGTAATGGTAGATTATGTTTTGCCAGACTTCAGCACAATCAAAAAAGGATTTTGTAAGGTAATAATAATGTGGCTTTTGAAGTATTTTTTTTACTTGTTCCCCTGCACAAGTTTAGCAGAGAGGCTGATAAGACTTATTTTTTTCTAATGCTGTATTGTAACTTCTAACTTAATTAGGAAAGATTTCCTTAGGAAGTTGAGATGAAAATTAAATACTATTTTTTCAGTATACATTTTATGTTTATTATTTAATAATTATTTCTATGGTTGTGCTCTGTCATACAACCCATCTGTACCATTACTGGGGTCGGTTTTTTAAAAGTTAAGTTGGAAAATGTTTCCTATGCTTTGATGCTTTTTTCTAAGTCTCTCTGAATTTCACATTAATACCCTGATACGTAGAAGGTTGAAAGTCATGTTATAGAAGAGCCTGAAAAGTCTTAATGCCAGTGAAGACAGTTTAACAATTTTATTTCACTTGCCAAGTTTGCCATAGTTTCAAAAGCAGTCCCAATATTGCAGTCTTGTGTGTACCTATTTGATTTTCCTTCAGGCAAAACTGTAGTTGATAAGAGTAAAGTTGC
Source organism: Psilopsiagon aurifrons (assembly GCA_025447955.1). Lineage (NCBI taxonomy): Eukaryota > Metazoa > Chordata > Aves > Psittaciformes > Psittacidae > Psilopsiagon > Psilopsiagon aurifrons. The sequence goes on along the minus strand of JAOEHY010037423.1, from coordinate 40,750 downwards.
TGCGGATTTAATACCAGAGTATGCATTATTCTTAAGATTTGTTGACAATACAACTTAACATAGAATATACTGCCTGCCTCTGCAGTACATGAAGATTAGCTGAATACTCTAGGATGTGGCTTCTTTTCTTAAGCAGTGGCTACTATTCATATCTTTAATTTAGCCAAGGGAAGAGATGGTGTTAAGTGGAAAATACAAGACTGGTGAACAAACACTTCGTCTAACAAATGAAAGATTTGCAGTTCCAGAAATACTCTTCCATCCTTCAGATATTGGTATTCAAGAGATGGGAATTCCTGAAGCCATTGTCTATTCTATTCAGAATTTACCTGAAGGTATAACCTTAGAAGTATTTTGAAAAAGTTATGTGTGGTTTGGTGTTTTTTTGTTAGGTTTGGGTTTTTTTTTAAGTATCCAAAGTGTTTTAAGAAGCTAGTGCTGTCAATATACCACTTACTAAGTTATGAACTGTTCTGTCATCTGGTGTGTGTTGTATGCTATAAACCTTATTGTCTACGAGATTCTCTGTTAGGGAAACAATTCTGTGGTGATTCATGGATTGATTTCTACTTTCAACTAATCACTGTAGACTTAACTCTTCTTAACACCCTTTTCTAATGTGACCTATCTGTTCTTGACGCCAGTGATGGAATATACTTGAAATTAGCTTTAGTTATGTTTTAAAATACCTTTTTCTACTTGGAAAAAAAAAATGAAAATGATGAAAAAAAGTGAAACTGACCAAACTTAGTAATTTGAGCACCAAAGTGTAAATCCTTTCTGACTGCAGTTTGTGAGGATTAATACTAAAGCTTTCATTTTACAGATGGATGTACATGTAATTAATGTTATTACTACAAAGGAGACTTTCATAGGTTCTATGATGCCACATACTTATGGCCGCATTGAGGCTATTATTTTGTACTCTTAAAAAATTGTATCATTTAAAGTCCACTTTGAAAAGGGAATTGTGTTGGCAGACATAGAACTTAATAGGTAATATAAGAAAACAGTAGTTATGGAAGTCAGATTCTAAAAAGTACAAAGAACAGGGGGATTTATCATTTTCATTTGTTTCTCAATATAAGTACTTAACTGATGTTGGATGATCATAAAATCTTCTGTGCGTATTTTTTACTTCTGTTCTAAGTGGAGAATAAAACTTGAGTCTTCAAGTACATATTCAGTCTGTAACTACAGATTTACTTCCTTTACAGAAATGCAGCCTCATTTCTTCAAGAACATAGTCCTGACTGGGGGAAACACCCTTTTTCCAGGCTTCAGAGATCGGGTTTATTCTGAAGTTCGATGTCTTACTCCAACTGATTATGATGTGTCCGTTGTTCTTCCTGAAAAGTGAGTTCTACACTGTATGGAACAAACTTTGTTCTTCTAGCAGAACAGACTGTGAAGTAGGATTTCTTCTGCTGGTTCAAACTAAAACAAGGGAAGTTCAGGTTAGATATAAGGAAAATGCTCTTTACTGTGGGGGTGGTGAGGCACTGGAACAGGTGCCCGGAGGAGTGGTAAATGCTCTGTCCCTTGCAGGGTTCAAGACCAGGCTGGACAGAGCCTTGGGCGACATGGTCTAGGGTGAGGCTTTCCTCCCCATGGCTGGGGAGTTGGAACGAGATGATATTAAGGTCCTTTCCAACCCTAACTATTCTATGATTCTTTTCTATGATTACAAAGATAAAGGTGTTAATCTAAATAATCACTGAACCAGAACTGTAAAGAAGAATGTTTTAAAGCAGTGTATTTTCAGTCAAATCAGTTAAATTAGGGACCACCTGCTTTGCTTGCCCTGTACTTTAGGTAATAACGTTAAGCATAGAAATGTTTTCAGGATCAGTCTTTGGAGTGTAAATAGGTAAATAAGACTATATTGTGGATTATGTGGATAAATAAGTATGCAAGATAAGAGTTTAGTCTTTCACTTAGAAGATTTGACAGCATATGAATGCTGCCATGTCATTATTAATGGAGTCACTTCAGGCATTTGTAAGGGGTAGCACCTTAGCAGAGAGAGACTACATAGTTGAGACAAAGCACGCATATCTTGAAAGAACAAAGAAATCTTTACTTTTTAAAAAGTATTATTGGAGAGTACTTTTAAATATTATGAAGAATCATTATCTGTAAGATAAATACAAACAACGTCTTCCTATCCCGCCCTCTTCACACCTGCCTCCAAAGAGGCACTTGTTGTTTATAAAAACCAGTCAGTCCACCTGCTAAAATTTCAGACTTTGTCTCAGAGCTTGTCTGGAGCTGGATGGTTTGATTTAGCAATCAAAAGTGTATTTTTAAATAGGATAAATAAAAGTCTTGGAAATCATCACTGCATACTTCTATTTGAAATGTACTTACTGTTACTCATCTATATACTCAACTATACTCTGTTCATTTTTCAGCCCTATTACTTATTCCTGGGAAGGTGGGAAGCTCATTTCTGAAAATGATGATTTTGAAGACATGGTAGTAACTAGAGAAGATTATGAAGAACATGGACACAATATCTGTGAAGAGAAATTTGACATATAGGCAGTGTAGTTGGATACATTGTTATTCCATTGTTTCAGTCAGAATGGAACTCTTTGAAGTACAACCTGTTTCTTGTCAGTTAGGATTGTGTTTTAGCCTTCCTGTATTTAAGTGGGTTGGGGAAAATAATTTTCAGAGTTTAAAAGTGAATTTTACAAGCCTAATATTATGAAGTAATATGTTCACTGTCATTTCACTGTGTTCTCATCTTTTACTGATAGCTTCACTGTATTCTTATTACAGAAAACCTCAATGCATGGGGCAATAAAAATACTGAATGTTTGTGCTGGTGTGATTGGTGTGACATTAATACATAGTGAGAAGAGATCGAGTTGGTTGGGGGTTTTTGTGTTCCCAAGTGAATATTATTCCACCTCATGTATGCTGTTAAATGGACATTAAACACATCTCAAAAGGTCTCTTCTGAGATTGTCTGTCATGAAAAGGATGTGATGGTTGGAGGCAGTCTTGAGAAAAGCAATCACAAAATGATTGTATTTTTGATCTTTGGATAAGTCAGGAAGAAGTTAAGCAAAAGCTCCACCTCAAACTTCTGGAGAGCTGCCTTTGGCCTGTTTAGTATTCTAGTTGGAATAATTCCTTGAGGAACATGACTGAAGGACAGAGGGGTCCAGGAAGGCTGCACACTCTTCAAGAATTAAATCCTTAATGCTCAGGAGTAGGTACTCCCTATGTGCCAAAAATCAAACCAATGGGGAAGACCAGTCTGGCTGAACAGGGAGATACTGCTGGAACTTGGGGAAAAAAGGAGAACTTATCACCTGTGGAAGAAGGTACAGTTACCCCATGAAAAGTGCGAGGATGTTGTTAGGTCATGCAGAGAAAGCTAAAAGGGTAAGTGGACAGATGCAACTAACTCTGGCCACTGCCATAAAAGATAATAAAAAATACTTCTACAAATATATTAGCAATAAAAGGAGGGCCAAGGAGAATCTCTATCCTCCACTGGATACTAGGGGAAACCTAGTGGCTGAGGCTGAGGAAAAGGCTGAGGCAGCTTTTGCCTCAGTCTTTAAATAGTCAGAACAGCCATCCTCAGGGTACTCAGTTCCCTGAGTTGAATGGCAGAGATAGGGAGCTCCTCAGTGATATGACTTAGTGGCGGTCTTGGCAGTCCTGGGGTAATGACTGAACTTGGTGATCTTAAAGGGCTTTTCCATCCTAGCTGATTCTGTGATTCTATGATTAATGTTCTATGAATGGAAGCAAGTCTCCTCACTTTCAAGATGCATCACTTATTCTCTTATTAAGAGTGCACCGGAAAGTACCTCTAGATTAAACTCCTCACTCTGTAAATTTTATACTTCAAAATAAACTCATACTGACAATTGATACCTCTATGCTAGAAATCAGAAATGAGCTCCAAGTGTTCCTTCCAGATGAGTCTACGTCAAATATTGTTAAAAATAACCAACAAAACTTTCTAGGGTCCAGTGAAGTTTTCCTAATTTCGGAATGTAACTGAAAGTCTAACAGCAAAGACCAGTAATCTGTAGTTCAGTAGGCCCTTATAAACATAAAATACCATGTTTCTTTGAAGAGAAGACTGAAAACTAGTAGATCCTGCTGTCACGGCAAGGCAAGGCTCTCAAGAGCTCTCTTTTCTTTTACAGAACTAGATCCATCTTGGCTTCCTGTCCCTGAAGGAAACCACCTGACAGCTGTAAACTCCTGCTGCCCACTTGAAGCATTTCCTTTTTATACCTGGTTCTACACCCACTGAGCTGCCTCTTCCTTATGAAAGCACTATGAAATGACAGACCAATTCATTGCTTTTTATGCAGTACTTTATTATCACCTTTAAATTAGTACAAGAGAAGTTATCAAGTCACAAAGTGCAATAATTTGTTTTTTTAAAAAAACAGGTTTTCCCAAAGCAATTCCCAGTCCATCTAGCCTACAAATTGCCATGTTGCCATTGCTCCCTATTACCAGGTTCAGTATTTTGAATGAGACCCAGTAAAGGGACTGAAAAGAGAAAAAACCCACACAATTACCCAACAATAAAATCCAAACTGAAAACCCCTTTTCTCACAACTCAACACCAGAAACACTTAATCAGAAACCTTTTCCGCTTACAATTCTCAATAACCTACTTCTGTACACACTTTCTGTGAGAATGGCCAACCCCCCGTTTCAGGGCTAGAAAAAGAACTCATGGCCCTGCAGTCTAGTAATTACGGCATTCACCTCTGAAAGATGAAACTTGGTCAGCACTTGTCTTCAGAAAGCTTTGGTATCTTGGTAACTTCACCATATGTTCAAAGAGCAGTTGAGGATGGAGATATCTGAAGAAGCATATTCACAATAAAAAAAGTCATGGTCATAGTGGAGTTAGTCCAGCAAAAGGGCCATGAAAATGATAAAGATTGGAGCATCTGTCATGCAGGAAAGAGGCTGAGAGCACTGCGACTGTTTAGCCTTCAGAAGAGTAGGCTCAGGAGGGAGTAAAGAAGACTGAACCAATCACTTCTGGACCAGAGTCAGGTGAGCAGCTGTGGCATCTCCAACCTTGGAGATGCTCTAAATTGAACTGGAAAAGGTCCTGAGCAACCTGCGCTAATTGACTCCACTTTGAGCTGGGCAGAGGTTTGTACCCTCCAATCTTAAATCTATGTTTCTATGTCCAATATGTGATCAAAAGACTGTCACGAGGATGGAAGAAGTAATTTAACTTCATAACATTATATTGCATATTTAATGATTTGAATCACCATTTCCTTGTCGATGTACAGTTACCCATCGATGTGTAAACAGGCCAACACACTTTCTAACTTTGCCCTATGAACCATAAACGTTATCAAAGTATTTATGACAAATAACTGGACACTATCAAAGCATCCTGATATTAAAATAAGCTGTTTAAGTACACCAAGTGACCTAAACCAAGATTATTATTTCTGTTTTTTTGAAAATGTAATTTTACATTTGCTTTTGTATAACTGTCAAATAAGCAGCAGCTCAATCTGCCAAAGTAAGGAAAGACCAACAGGCTGTAATTACTGACTGCAACACATACAGCTCCCCTGCCTAATGAATCTTGCCTGCCGCAAGCTCCTAACATTGTTGGCGCATTTTGTGCACTTTTACAACACTCATAGGAGTCATAATCTACAGTTTATTATTAGATTAAGATAGATTATGAACTACAGATTGAAAAGAATAAAAAGTTCATGATTATCAACCCAAGCATGGCTCAGAATGCCGACTTGGCTCAGCTAGAAAGCTATATGCTTAAGGACACATGGGAAAAAGCACCAGTCTAAACTCCTAGCAGCACAAGCAGTGTGCCATTATTGCTAACTAAAATAATTAAGAACATTTTGCTTAAAAAGAATCATTAGAATTAATGCTTTTTAGCAGCACAGTGATTTCAATAGTTGTAGTTTTCTGTAACTGAGACATAAGGACATCAGACAATGGTTTGTACCATTTTCATATGTATCCTCCACTTCAAAATGAAAAAAAAAAAAAACCAAACCAAAAAGGCTGTGTTGATATCTAACCATTTGGAGAACAAAATTCATGTTCAGTTTTACAACCACAATAGTCAAGACAATGGTATTTCTTGAATTCTTTAACTAATTTCTTCTTCTGCTTCAAAGGAATAGTAGGGTTGCTGTCTATCTCTTGAACCAATGCGAGAAGATACCGATTTGTTTGTTGGGTTTGATCTTCATATTCTTTAGTTGTCACACGCTGACAGAAGGTGAAGCCTTTGCGAGAAATCACAGGTTCAGATTAAATTTAATGCATCATGTAAGAGCCCAATTAAAAAATATGATCAGAAACATAAGCATACTGATATTGTGGTTCAGATGCAATTCTAGTTTTCTACCATGTGGAACACAGCCCTTCAATCAGCATGGATGAACATCTAAACATTAATTATAAAACTAAAATTGAAAAGCAGTATTATAAGTGTAATATCAAAGGCATTTCCATATTGCAAACAGGCCTGCAAGAAAAAAGCCAATACAGTTTTTACAAACAGAAACCATAATGAAGAATGCTACACAAGAATGTTATCTTGTAATTGTCATAATCCAGCAAATCCCTGGGAATCAATCAGATCTGTAGCAAAGCCCAGTATATAATGCAAGTGAATAAATACTTTGGAGAAACAGTTGTTTCTGAAAACAGGAACAGAATTCAGGAACTTCTGGGTGACCAGACAGCTCAGCACACTTTTGGGCACCAGAAACAGAGGTGATGCAACAGGCAGCAGTTCCGGGTGATATCAAAGAACTGGACTCTGAGATATACGCAACTCAAGCACAGCCTAGATACAAAAAGGCTGTGGACCTATGCAATAGAGTACTGCCCTGCAAGGACTCAAGCCCCATCATTAGGCAGGTGAATTCTACCCTGAGGAAAGACTGGCATTCAGCTACTCCAGATACTTTTTCCTCCTATATGCGTTAGGGAGCAAGTTGGCTGAAAAAGTACAATTGCCTAAAGGGGAAAAAACCCTCTTCCTTCTGTACACCACCATCTTCTTGAGGCTTCACATCAAGAGCTCTAATAACCTGAGCTACCAGATTTTCACATGGACTTGTCTCTCCCTTCTTTTACACTAAGTCTATCAAACACCAAATGTGAAATACTTCTTATGCTTTAGTAGAGCCAGGTCAAGATTGCGCTTTCAAAAGGAAAAGCTTAACAACTTCCAGCAAAGATAATACTTCTTAAAACTTCATGGTGGATCCTTTAATCCAGCCGTTTCAAGTGGTTACTAGATTAAAGCCAACCTCAGAGTTCCCCCTTTTTAGTGTTTTATATTTCCAGCACACCTAAGGATTACTCTCCTGCATTAGACTGACCCCCTTTCTTATCAGGGTCCCACAGCCTTCCCTCTTCCTCTCACCTGCACTTCAGAAGTTCACCAGCTGAGAATGCTCAGCAGCTCCCAGGAAAGATTTTCCTCCTGTCTTCTCCATGAGAAAAGGGAAAATGTCACCAGAATATGAGGCACACAGGAAAATAGGGAAGTGCCATGCTGGAGAGCTTATAGTCAGATCAAACTAGCTACTTCAACAAGTAGATAGAATCTATACGCATTTATAGATAGAAACACCAAAACTTTGTAGGGAGAATACAGGATGGGGTTTGTACTTCACTTGTCTGTTCAATGGGCAGATGGAGATGACACAGGCTCCATGAATTCTGCAGACGTAACTCCTTCCTCTATTGCACATCTCTGTGGGCTACTCAATACTCAGAACACTGAACAGGAAGCAGTTTTGGCATATTCAAAAACTCAACAAGGACGGTAGCAGATTCTGTACCCAAATTACTTCTCAGGCAGCTGCCATTTTGAATACAGTATTTAACAGCACAGTAACTTGCAGTGTAATTCAGTTCCCTAATGGTTTCTCTTCGGTGCTTAAGTACATAATGCACTGGCAATACAGAAATCAAAAGGAAGACAGAGTCAGAGATAAATTCAATTATTTAAGCCAACCCTTTAAATCACAGAGCTGAAATATATTTTTGGCAGCAAGGCCAGATGGAATGTTAGCTTGTAAAAGAAGTGAGCTGGAAAACACTAATCCCACATGCATGCCAAGTGTCAGATGCCTGCCTTTTAAGCTACACTACCCTTCCCCAAGTCTCACACTCTTGTACCTACACAGGAAAGGAAGAGTGTTTTTCAAAACACTAAACAATCAAGGTTTGTGCTAAAGGCATCTATTAGAACCTTGAGCTGCAGTTCAAGCTCTAAGAGAATTTTTAGGTCTTTTGTGTCAGAAATAAGAATGCTATTCCTAAATATAAAATCACATCAAATTCACAAACCAAATTATAAGCAAGCCACTTCAGGAAGCACATTTCATACTGATGGCTCCAGAAGTAATTATTTTGTAAAAAGAATTTGTAATGTGTTCCAACTAGACAGTTAATGGAATTCTTGTTCTCTATATTCAGACATCAGTATTTTGCTTATAGCAGATAATTTAGTTATTTAGTGAATTAGCTGCTAATACTTTATTGCTTCACTTCTAATAAAGGAAAAGAACCTAGTCTGTGCAGAATTATAGCCAACTGATGACAAACGCATTTTTGTAAAATGGGTTATATAAAAATGCATACCACATAACCTACCTGAATTGGTATCTGGATCTTGTCCTTCTAGCAGACTCTCAAGTTTCCTACTGGTTAGCTCCAGAAGAGTTAAAGGAGTCTGAAAATAAAACCCAACAAAGAAAGAAAAATTACAAAAGCAATTCTTCTATATTTTAAGAATATAGAGCTTTCAGATGATAAACTAAAAAGAATCCCAAAAACTTAATTAGCTGCAGAACTCAATGCTTACACTTATCCAGGTGCACAGTCAAAGTCCCTCATAGAATTGCACTAAACCACAGTTTTACTAGAACACGCGCTTATTTCTGGTATTTCTGACCAAAGAAATAGGAAGCAGGATATTCTAGGTAGCATTTTCCACTGAAATATGGCAAACAGTGTAGTCTAGACCTTAAACTTATTTCAGCTTATATAATACACAATACTCTCAACTGCCCTGCAGAAGAGCAAGCCACCACCCATTCTGCTGTGGACACTTCATTTGTCAGATCTGGCTCCATCTGCAATAATCTCAGAACCCTCAATAGCAAACAAAACTCAAAGAAACAAACAAATTATTTTGGCAGTATAGTAACATATACAAAACTCACACTGACCACTTGATACTTGCAAACTAAACTGGAGCTAATTAAACAAATCTCCTGTGTGTCTCTGGATGAGGTCAGAAATGAAAATAAATGCATTCATCTTTAGCATAAGTACTCTAGATCTGTTTATTTTACTGAAACCAGATCAATGTTTCTGTGAAACTTATTTGTAACTGGACAGTAAGCGCTTGCAGCATTTTACAGCTATATTATAACAGCCAATTATTCATCTAGTTCATCTCTATCTTGTTTATCTCTAGCTAATTGTTCATCTCTATCTAGATTAATATTTTAATGAGGTGTTTTATAATTAAGCAAAACAGTAGAGAAGCATCACAACTTTCATGCACTGGTTAAGTTCAGAAAGTCAATATAGGGTCTGGGAAGGTTGCATCTTCTCACATGTATGACAATGATGGAATATAAAGGAGACTAAAATATGCCTGCATATACACAGAACTAATTATGTTAAAAAGAAAGACCATTTAATTTTGCATTCAATTTAAAAGTTAAAATTTGAAAACTCCAATTGTTAGAGCTGTCAAAGCTGTACATGTACACTGGGATATCAGAGCATGCCATCTTAAACACCACCCACGTATGAGTAAGTCAGCTGACTGCTAAAGGAGAAAGACACTATGAAACGTAAAAATTCAGTAGGCCACCATCAGAAACAGTGTACTAAAAGGCCTCTATAAAGATTTCTTAATACTTTAAATATTTTCTCAATAGAAATGATGCAAGCAAAGAGAGAGGATACTATATATAAGGGATTATAAGCTCTCAAAAAGATGCGCTCCATGGCTTGAATAGTTTGTCACCCTGCTTGACTGTACCATTAAACTGTAATGGGAACATTAAACCCTGCTTCTCAGACGTGTCATCTCCAAAATGGCACTTCATGGCATTTAAACTGACAAAATTAATGATGTAAGGAAAATGCTACCTTCAAGAGGTTGGAGTGGTTGTCCATCAGAAACTGAGTCAGCAGCTCTGCCTGTGGTTTTGACAATGTCTTACTTCGTAAGATGAACTTTGTGCAAGTCTTGATGATAACCAATCTGTTCTCAAACTAGAAAAAGAACCACTCAGACTTGTCATTAGGTCTACTTGCAGTGTGTTAGCAAAGACTAAGTATAACAGGATGCTATCAGTGGGAAGAACATTTTTATATTTGTTTTAAAACAAATCACATTGTAAGGCAATGAAGAGAATACTTGTAACTCTTGGGGGGGGTGGTGGAAATTAGTTTTGCCATGGGAAAACGTTAGTTCCCACACCAAACATAACAGACACTTACTTGTTTTTGTAATTTGTAGCCACCAGATTCTGACGCAATGGCTATGAATGTCAGGAGTCTATGTAGCTCTTCTCGGATATTTGGTGCTAATAATTTTAAATAAAGTTGTGATGCCTCCAGAGCTTTATCTGTTTTTCCTTTTTCTGCAGCAAAGTAGAACAGTGCGTCCAGTGAAAATGTTAACTTTCAGAGTCAAGAACACATATTTTAAATCCAATATTAATCCAATTTTGGGGGCAGTTTCCCTCCAAACAAAACAGATTATTCGCAGTGACTTCTAAAACCTTTAGACAACACTTAATACAGCATTTAATCAGTGTAAGCTTACAGCCTCTGTCCTGTAGTTAGTCAGGGAACAGATATGCTTAAACAACACATGCAGGACATTACTATGTTTTGTGTACAATTGCAAACATCACTTCTGTGTTTGCACCTGTTTATGTTTCCATATCTTCACATTATATTCCAGGATTCATCTCCAAATAATTATAGTGAGCTGAACAAGTCTAACTTGCTCATTGCTTTGAGGGTTTGGGATTTTTTGGGGGGTGGGAGAAGGAGGGGTTGCAGTTAGAGATCAATTTGTTGGTCCACCCAAACCCTTCCCAGCTTTTAAGCCATTAGGTTAGGAGTTTCTCAAGGAAATGTGATAAGGTGGAAATAACCTGCAATAAAAACCCAGTTAGATAATTCTAGTTATCTTCACTTTGAAAGTAAGGAAGCATTGAAAAGTCACATAGCTTTCATAAGGCAAGAGCAATATGAGGGCAGATAAAGGAATAGAACCTACACATGATTTTCTGGTCTCTGTCCTGCTAATTGGGACAGAGGTTATATGTTATAATCCAGAACTTTAAAGGGTGTACCATGGGCTATTTGAAACCATTTTTGTTTAAAAATAACACTAAGAGTGAGTGACCCTTTCATAAAAGGAGGGCAAACAAAAGAGTAGGAAGGAACTGTCAGAAGACATGATCAAGACAGGTAAAAGTATAGCTATGAAGACAGGAAGTTAAATCATTTCTAGAGAAAAGTTTAAGAGTTTCCCTGGTCTGAAAAGCTTTACTGAGTTGCTTTAAAAGAACCTCTGTGTGTGGAAGTTCAGCAAGACCAATGGACTCATTTAACCATCCGCATTCATCTTCAGCATAAGTACTCTAGATCTGTTTATTTTAAAGACAAGCACAACACATTTGCCTTGATAACAGATGATGGCATTATCATCCATCTTAAAACAAACTGCTCAACAACTGAGGAAAATACAATTATAACCATATATACATAGATGACAAAATGAAGTGGCACTTTAGCTATCTGCAGAGTTTTATATCTGATGTGTTTTATATATGCAGATGTTTATAGGTAGCTCAAACTCTCTCTTGCACTAGAGTCAGAACAATAGTACTTTACCCAAGTAAGGTTAACTGCATTAGATTCTATTTGATAATTATTAGAATCCAAGTTGTTATGCACTGACAACCATACTATATTCCATAGCACTGAGAAGGAAAAATGGTTGGAAAATAGTTAATCACAATCTCCTAACAGTGATCTAGCATGAACTAGATCACAGCTGAGGATCCCAGAAAACAAACACATATTAAAACATAAAATCACTTCCTAATGATATAGTTACCATTTCATCAAAAAGAAATAAAGCGTTAAAAACTGCCTGTGAGATAGTCCTACTAAAGTCAGAAAGATGACAAAATCAAAGCAAGGGTAAGAAAGCAGCATAGACCTAGACATTCACAGGTCATACAGTTTATATCAAGCAGGTACTTAATAAACAAAAGACTTACAGGCAATGAAAGCATTACAGCTATTTATCAGAATTATGATACTGTCTTTTCCCTTGCCTACAGATTTGGCTGGTTTGATTCTCTAATTTACATATACTATAAAATTGGTTTGTAACAGATTTTCATTTAAAGCGCTTTTTAATTTAAAGTTCTTAAATTTAAGTGAACATTTAGCAAAAGTTACTTGTGTTTAAATCAGTTATTTCAAACTGGTGTTCTTTTCTTGTAGATGGGTTACACAATTTTGCAATAGTAGTTTCCTTTTCATGACTCCTATTATATTTTTTTTTTTTCTGTTTAGCAAAATACTACTGATAAACGTATTGCCTTTCATATTTTCGTGAAGTTTCAGCCACAGGATCTATCCCTCTGCTACAATTTTTATACAGGCCAACTCTGCTCCTATGCTAGTAAACTGCCATAGTTCTCCAAAACCTGAAACATTTAATAACACTCCATAAACTCTACGGAACTGAAGTAATAGGGTTATTAAGGGTATGAATTAATCTTAAATTTGTGTTTAAATTAAACCTTTATGTTTTACTTGTGAGCATATGCAGGGAGGATTGGGAGTAACGGTGAGGGAAATCACAGCCTGAACCATAATCTCAACAGCCCCTTTTATAATTTTAAATAATTCATATTACTAAAAAAGTCTGGAGTACATAACTTACAAAACCTTATTCTGTTTAACAAGAAAAAAGTAAAATAACTTCTATGAAGTATTGTTATTGGTCAGAAGTAACACTAAGGGAAATTCTGACTAGTGGCAAGAAACGTTCACAGTGAGAGTAGTTATATACGGAAACAAGCTACCCAGAGGTTAATGACTCTCAATCCTCGCAGATTTTCAAAATTCCTAAGCAACTTCCTCTAACATCTAAATTTGTCCTTGCCTTGAGCAGAGGCTCTGATTAGCAACCTTAAGTGATCCCTTCTAACCTATAAATTAAACAGCATCTGCAACAGCACTGCAAATGGTGTTATTTACTCAAATAATGCTTAGCAAGTTACATCCTTTATGTAGCTTTCACTCACATTTTTTGTTCCAGGTTGCTCTTACCTAGAAGTTCTATAATTCCTGAATGAATATTGAGATCCTGAGTGTCAAGAAGGCAGTCTTTCTTTTGACTATAGTACTTTATTATAGTGTCAAAAAGAATCTTCTTGTATGAATTCAGACTGCAGGGTTTGTTAGTGCTTTGAGGTAACTGTTGACTAACCATCACTATAAACTGGTCTGGGAAATACTCCAAGCATTCAATCGCAGCATAGAGCCATTTGTCAAGCCTGTAGAAGGAAAAGTTAGTTTTAGTCCTTACTTTAAAATGCTCTGCCTATTCTTATTTAATTCTTTAAAGAAATAATCACAGAGGTATAGTCACATATTTGAACCACAGCATTAAATTTGCTGCTTATTAAGCAGTTTATGTAACTTATGTCACCACAATAGGTCAAGGACCTGCTCAAAATAAGCAACTTGCATGGTTTTCCAATGCTACAGATGGTACATCTGAGGTATGCCCAGATCAGAAGAAACTGCAATCATGCCAGACTGTCATTGACCCCAGGATACTTGCCTGATTCAGCTAGTATTTAAAACCAAACACAACAAAAACCCACCAGGGATAACCAGGGTGGAAAAGCAAGGGACTGAATATTTACAGAATAGAAAACAGAGAAAAATAAAAATAGTTTAAAATCTCAGAATATTGTGGAAGAAGTTTATTACACAACATATTACACAGGCATGAGTTTTCTTAAGCATTTTTTTACCTGTATGACTTAGCTAGAGAAAGAAAACATAAGGAGAATCTAAAATTCGGGTAGATAACTACTTGTTCAAAGAGGAAGGTCAGAAGAGAGTCACTAAATCAACCATTTTGTACAGAATAAATCTACAATTATAGAACTGTGGGGGGCATAGGGACAATTAATTTTATCTGTCTCTCTGGATATAAAATAATTTGAACTGAACTACAGCTTATGAGAAGATGCAAATATTGACTAATATTTAATAATATCTAGAGAATCTTACTTTTATCATTGAGAGAAGAAAAAGATTTTGATCCTTCTGCTGTATAGGTAAATAAACAGGAACTTTTGCTAGAACCGCAGGGCCAACAAGGATTGTATAAACTCTTGGATGCATAAATGGGGTAATACAGTAATGTAGAAAAAGGATCATGAACTCCCTTTAGTTATGATCCCATGAGCAATGCAATCACTGCAAGCAGGATTTGAGTACAGTTTTTATGTATCTACAATGAGAGCAGGTATTTGATTATTTCAAGCTTAACAAGACACCATTTGAAAACCGAAGGCAGAAAGTTAGGCATACTCCTTCACCTTCATATCAGGGATAATTAATCCTACAACTACTTGTAATAGTGGTGGCTATTCATACCTGGAATTTTCCATTGCTCAGACATGCTATCATCAGCCAGACCTAAATAATATGCTGTCTACAAAGATGCTACTCTACTCCCCCCTTAAGTAATCATAGAATAATGAAGTAAGCATCTAATTTGCTTAACAATCACTTGATCTATTAGCAAAGACAATGTTACATACACTTAAGACAGAATAATACAGAGTAAGAACCACACAAGATTATCTTGAGAGACATAAGCTCACCCCAAAATCAAGTACAACAGAAGTATAAAGCTCAAGAAAAACAGTGTTCATTAATGCATTCTTGGAGTAAAAAAACCATGGAGAATCTGCTATCCAGCAATAAACCTAGTTTGGAACCAGAAGTTTTATTAGCTTATATAAAATTATGTACATTTGTAAAAATATTAGTGTTTTCTCCCCCAAAAAAGAACACATTAAAACTATAAGAAAACCCTTTTCAGGTACACAGATTGACCTCAATCTCACAAATGGATTGTATTTATTTGTCAGAAATAAGCATTACTAAGTCATACATAAATGCAGAGACATGCCTTGACATATTCATTAAAAGGACATGTTAAGATAGAGATCAGCCCAAGTGCAATCAACAGGAACACTACAAAAATAAGAGAACATTTAAGGAAAAGAGTTCTGAGACATGCATACTTTCCCTTTTGTATTCTCATTGTAGAAGCACTCTTCAGTGCTACAGCTTAGCTTCTCCTTTTCTTGCTATTAACAATGAATGCCTTATTGACATTTTAGTCTTCACAGCACCACCACTAGGAACTGTGACAAACAAGAAGCCTCAGAATAAATCTTCTCAATTCACTTTTTGTGAATTTGCTTACCACTTCTGAAGTCAAAGGAAAGCTCATTAATGCCACCTCTGCCTACAAGCATAAAGCGTAATGATGCCTACTTAACACAAATCTTTGAATAGTAAAATATAGCATTTACTAAGAAACCCATTTTATAGATGTATAACTTACTCAGGCAAGTTTAAGCTATTTGCAATCTCTCTGTCCAAGAAAGTATTTGAGATAATCAGATCTTCTTTGCCAAAACAGTCTGGCTTTGTCTTCACTGAAGACACCAAGATATCTTCTAGAAATGGAACGTCAATTAACTGCAGCAGTCGTAGCAGGGTTTGCTGTTTCCAGACATCTTCTATTACTGTTACCATAAACACACAAACAAAAAAACACCCTCAGAAGTAAGATCTTATGTAAGACATTAACCTTTGCTTTTACTCACTCAAGAATGTTTCCAGTGTTTAAGAAGGGAATAAAATAGGAATGCTAAGAAAGGAGGTTTTAAAGAGAATGTCTTTCTCCCCCATCATGTTATAATTAGTAATAACCTACTCTAACTAGCAATATGCAAGAGACAAGTGAATAGCAAGGGAATCCTATAATACCCATGTACTTAAAACTTACTTCCTTCTAAAGTGATATTTGCATAAATAGAATAGCACCATACTGCAAAACCTAAATCTTGTTTTGTTTCTTTCAGTTTACTTACTATAAGCATTTATCCATTTAGCACTCATTTAGCTACTTTGTGGTTACTGACATGTTAAATTCAGGACTCTGAGGGGCAGTGTTTAACAGAAATTCACTACTCATTCCAGGCAGGTAAGTGAAGAACAAGAAAGTTTTAAAAAGAAAAATTCAATCCTCACCTCTTTTTGAAAGCAGCTGAGTTGGCTCATTAACGATGATCTTCGGAGGTAAAGATGCATGAACATTTATTGATTTAAGAAGCTCCTCTATCCTCTTTTTATCAGCCACTTCTAATGCTAAGGGGCTTGAAACTGTTGTTTCACTCTTTGTTCTGCTTGGGGAGGCAATAAATTAGATGTATAACAAATATGATCAGGACACATTTATCTTTCTGTCACCACCTAAATTGCTGTCAAATCAGGACTTCAGGGCTTCATTGTATCCAGGGTCTATCCTGCTGCTAGAAAAAAAATCATCCACATCTACTTTGTGGAAAGGTCAAGGACATTGGTTGCAAATGCTGTTTATTAGTTCCATTTCTTTTACCAGCTGCCAGTAAGTAGCTCGTCATGACAATTCTCAGTTTTCAGCACAACTAACTGCAAACCAAAACAATTCCTAGGCTTATGCTACTGTGCCAGCCTATCTTCTAAATAGCAAAGTGCAGATCAAAGAAGAAATATCAGGTAGCATCTTTGATTTAGGCATGCATTTCTCAAAAGCCTCCAATCCCTATGTGAGGCAGCAAAACTTCATCTACAGTTAACCCATACCAAGTAAAAAAAAAAAAAAAAAAAGGCAAAATAGTTCAGAGTAACTCACTTGGAACATCTTTTTGTCTTCTGTTTACAGATTTGCTCAGGAGACAAGCTCTCATTGTCTTTATTCTTTCTTGGAAGAAGAGTAGTAAGACTACTACTTACAAATTTATAGAGACTAGTGTTTGTGTCTTCAAACTCTGTTTCTTTCTCGTTCTTAAATAAGTGAAGCTTTGCTCCAACTGGCTCAAACACCTTGTGATCCATCAACGCTTGGCATACACGGACTCCCTTCAGCCGAGAAATATCATTGCAGCTTAGGTACATGCTTTGCATAAGATGGCTCAGTACCACATCAACGGCACTGGAGCCGGTGAAACAGTTTTTGTATGTTCTCAGATGTTGCCTACGTCTTTTGATCTCTACCTGACTGTGAAGAGCATGAATAATACCATTCCACAGCTGAGTTGCTTGAAAAGGACCATCACAATCTGCAAAGTATATGAAAGTTTTACAGATGTTTATAAAGCTTTACTTTAACAGTAAAATAAAATCGTTTACTCTGTGAAATTATTTGTATATGTATGTTTAAAAACTCTTCAGAAATCAGCTTAATTTTATAAAGAAAAATATAAGTTCATGAATCAGTCCTTGTAAGTTGACTCACACAAGGGTAGAGTCAACAGAAATTAACGAAGACAGTAAAAACAGGTGAGGAAGGGTTTTTCTTTGTTGTTACCTCACTTCTTGCATGTACGTACACACACGCATTAACTCATTACAGAATCACAGAACGGCTGAGGCTTGCAGGGACCCCTGGGGTCCATCTGGTCTAACCTCCCCTGATCAAGCAGGGCACTCAAGAGCTTGTCGCCTAGTACCACGTGAAGAGAGGTTTTGAGTACCTCCAAAGGCAAGGCACTGATAGGAACCCCCCGAGCCTTCTCATCTCCAGACTAAGCCACTCTAGCTCTTTTAACCCCACCTAGGGGAGATGGTCCTCCAGTTTCCCCTCACTCTCAGCTGGGCACACGACAGAACAACATTTACAATATATTAAACCTGTCTGCCCCCAGCCTTTCGTTCCGACCGTCAGCCACAGCCCTAGCACCGGCTTTCCCATCCACCACGACTCGTGGGGGTACAGCCTCTGCTGACCGCCGCTACCTGCGCCTTCTCCTCAGGCCAACGGCCCCTCCCGCGGCAGCGGCAGCCCGAGGCCCCAGTCCAACCCTCAGAGCCCAGCCCGCCCCGCTCCCCCGGAGCCGCAGCCAGCCCCGCGCACGCTGCAGAAGAAGCAGCCGCAACAGCAGGGGCGCGGCCGTAAGTCTTCCCCCACCTCGCCGCCGGGCGCTGCCCCGCCGCGGCTCCAACTCGCTCTGACTGCGGAGCCTCCTGAACCGAGGAGTCAAATAAACCGCCATAACAGCGGCTAGTACCGCCCGCGGAAGCCGGGTAAGTGCATCACTTCCCACCCTCCTCCGCCTCCTCTGGCCACCGCCCCAGCACCGCCCCTTCGGGGCGGAAGTGAGCGCGCTCCGGCCGCCCCCTCCCCGGAGCTGTGGCTGTCTCTATGGAGTAGCTGGAGCGGGACGGGGCCGAGCCGGGACCGGACCGAGAGACGGAGCCGGCGTGACAGGCGGCACGCTGGGCCCACAGGGCAAGGGGCAGCCGGGCGCTGAGCGGCAGCTTCCCGCGGGCTTAGGTAAGCAGCCTGCCCCCCGCGCCCCGGGGCAGGAGCGGCTGCTTGTGGCCTAGTGGTGGTGTGCGGGGTGGGCAGGGCCCGCTGGGGCACGGGGCGGCGGCGCAGGGCGGTGGAGGGCAAAGGGGCCGCCCAGGAGGAGAGATCGTTGCGTGAGCGGGGCCTGAAGGGGACCGTTGAGCCGCCCGAGCCGGTGGATCACCTGCCCGCAGACACCGCTCACCGCTGCCTGCCTCAGGCTTCCCCGCGGAGCTGCGAGGATAGCCACCGGCCCTTCGGCAGCGGGGAGGACGGGAGTCCCTGCTCGCCGCTGGCGCGGGGCTCTCGAGGGAGCGGTGTTGAGTCCGGTCTCGCTGAAAATGACAGTAAATACTTTGTCGAGACTCTCCTAGAGACAGTCCAGGGGTTTGTGCAGCGTTTAGGTGAGGTTACACCTGTCAGCATGCGCCAAGCAGATCTCCCTGCGTGGATCTCATGTCTTGAGTTTCTGGTGGAGTTTCAGCAGCAGCTGAGTACAGAAACGATGAAGAAAAATTGTGAAGATGGTTTGCAGTGAGAGCAGCTACACCGTGCACAGTGCATCATTGTTTTGACCCTCCAGTTCTTATAACAAGTGCAAGAGGTTGGTTGTGCCTGAAAAAAATGTGGTTTTTTTTCTTTTTTTCTTGTTTTTTGTTTGTTTTCTCTCTTTGAGACTCAGTTGTTGAGTCACCTATTTCTTCTGTGAATTGATCATTGTTTGGGTCAGTTGGATGGAATGGAAATTTAGGTTGGGTGGCATGAAGTACTCATGCACCTGCCTGCTGTCTTCCACAAAAGGGAATCCCACCTTGTGATATGTCAGAGTGCAGGTAAAGTACATGATGCACTGCCCTACAATGTGCACCCGTATCCATGGATCACGTGAAACTATGAATTAGTTATAGATTATTAGGATAAATTAATAGTTTTAAATCATGCAGTTGTTTTACATTAAGTGAGATGGTGAGGAACTGATGAATCTTTGCTTTGGATTTACCTTTATTTCACCATTTTGAATGTTTTGCCTCATTTCCCATTGCTCTGCTGGCTATTTCCTCCTACCTTGCCGAGTGACTAGGTCATCATTCTGGCATATTATTGCTGGTGCACATCAGCATAAAGACCATTATTGACTGGGAAGGGGATTTCTGAAAACAACACATTGCCCATACAGATTTCTTTCTAGGATTAGTTCCAGGTTTCTTGGAGCTAGTATCCGTAGCATTAATATTTGCCATAAAATTCAAACAGAACGAAATCAAAGTTCTCAAACTTATATTGAAAGTCCTTGTGTTGCTTGTCTAAACACTGTTACTCTTAATATCCTGTACTTTTCTCATTTATTACATTTTAACTTGAAATGAAAGTTCCGTTGTGGGTGACTTTATTGTCCCGTGGTTGTTAATTTTTCTATAAAAGTAGTTCAGTTTTAAAAGAACTGAACAAACCAAGGTTTGTACAGTTGTGAACTAAAATTGCATTTTTCAGAAATGGTTAAATCATGATGATTTGTTGTATTATTGATACTACCTAAAATAGGTATATGGGTTGTGTTTGGGTTTTTTTTGCATCGATTTTCCAGGTACCTTTTACAGTCCAAATGCTGATACAAGGATTTCTACAAATATGCAATGTTAGGTGGACATGAACTTAAACCAGAAGCTGCTTATTGAGAAATAAGTTTCTCAGTATTCCTTACTTGGTAGCTAAATAAAACAGTAATTTGCATACTGTCAGGCTGGAGAGGAACAGGTTGGACAGGGCCTACCAGGCTTGATTTTTAAACTGTAACCCTTCAGACACTGGAATGCTGTTAACATTCTTACGTAGTGGCTTTTCCAGGCTTCTCACCAGAGTTAGACTTTCACCCACCGCAGAGGGCACTTCTGATTTAATCAAGGATACACAATTTTTCCACCAGCTGTGTAGACAAGCTCCCTTTCAGATTTATACAAAGGTATTTGAACATGCACATCCATTTTCTTCATAATATTTCCACAGTTAATTTTGCAAAGTGTCTCTTCAGTTTTCAGAGTTTTAACACAAGTTTGTTTTGCATTGATACTGGAGGTTTAACATCTGGGAGTGAATGAAACGATGCAAAAAGCACAAGATTTAAAACCAAATAAATTAGATTTGTGGTTGCCTGAAACTCATTAGGATTTATTTCATAGTCCTTTAGCATGTAGAGTTTGACCCATGGAATAGCGGCAGAATAAAATCTCAGAGAGCTGGAAATACCTCTCAGTTTGAATACTCCATGATCCTTGTTTCTGTCAGGTTAATGAAAAATTCCTTTGCACATGGGTATTAGCCAGTGTCTAACAGCTGTTTGGTCTTGGGCTGCAGAGTTAGGAATTGTGTGCATTTTTCCACAGCACAATTCTTAAGGTAAAATTAATATACTGTTATAAAATGTCACATAGTGTAATAAAATAATTAAGGAATTCTATGTTCCCATAATTTATTTCCAGCTCTGTTCTCAACAAAATACTTAATACATGACAAGCAAGTACGTACTTACTCTTAAGATGATCTCGTATTCAGACTCAGCTCCTCATCTGAAACTTACAGTCCCCATAAATTAAGACCAACTTCACCTTGAACATGCTTGCAGTTAAACCTGATTGTGCTCCTGAATAGTCCCCTTTGAAGCTATAACTGATATTTCTGATTTTGAAGTTGAGTATTTTCAAGATTAAGATCTGTGTAGCAGGATACCTTCCTGTTTTATAATACATTTTCTTAAAACTCATGGTCTGGTTCTTCATTTAGTAGCACAAATTTGAGTCACTCAGCTGACATGGAAAATATAGAAATATCTATGGAGCTAGAGCATTTAGTGTATTTCTGCACTGCTCTATGGAAGAATACTGAAAGTGAGCTATCACTGCAACAATATGCTGGAGTGAATTGTTTAGTAGCTCATATAACTTTTAAGAAGTTGTTTAGTATATCTGTTACTGCTTTCAGAAAAAAAGTCTATCTTTCCAATTTAATATTAATCAGATTATTTGTCCCGATTTCTAATGGCATCAGATCTATGGGAAGGAAGGTGTGCATGCCGGAATAACTTTAGTGTGGTTCATTTCAGTCAAGCTATAGACGTGTCAAAAATAGGTTGCTCCAGGTTTTGTGAGACTAAAGAGCTGTGAAGGGGAAACAAACCCCATTTGTGTCTTGAATATGAAAGAAGCTGTGGAATAAATGTAGATACTATATAGACCAGACCATTGCCTTATAAATGTGTATAATACAGTGGGAAGAGCTGTAAGTTGTACAAGCAAGCACCTCATGTAATCAGAAGGACATTGGGACTGATTAGTCCCAGTGCTCACTGGATTATCTGTTAATGCCTTTTGCTGCTTTTGTCCTTGTTATCATGACTTGAGAAACCTCATCTTTATCACAACAGAATCTTGTCTTTGCCATTTGAATAGTAATGACTTTCTCTGTTTTTCAAAGAAGTACTTTAATACAAATTATATGCTGGTGAGTCAAGTATATGACAAATAGGGCCATAATTGAAAATAGTATTCCTGCAGATTTCAGTACATTTCCTGATGTGCTATCTTAGGTTTATTTTACTATAGGTTGAAGAAATAATGCTCTTCGTACCTTATTTGAAAGAAAGAACGAAGGCATCCTTAAATGTTGCTTTTGAATATGCCGCATAATGCTGATTCCAGGAAACAATTTCTTCTTACATTCTCTCTTCATCTTTGCTCACACTGATAAGTAAGATGAATGTCTGTTTTCACTGTTTGTCTCTTGTATTCATTCTTTTGTATCTGTATCAGAGACACAATTGTATAAATGAATATAGGCTTCAGAACTTCTCTCTGGCAGAATAGGCAAGTCAGACTTTTTGAAACTAATTGTGACAACTTAGGAAACTGGAAGTACACACTAAAGGGAAGATGAACTGAATTGTAAGCTGCCACCATCCTTTAGCCCGTAAATTTAAAAGGTGATGTAAAAAACATCTGTGTACAATTTTGTTAAAATAAAGTATAAAAGGATGGTTTCTTTTTTCCTTCCCTTGCAACACCTTATTAATACTTAAGCTCATTAATACTTAAATCATACAAATAGTAATGTCAGCAATCTGATGGGTAAAATACTGAATTTTAAGCTTTGACAAGTACAGTATAGGAAAGAACACATTTTTCTTCTGTATATAATACACATCTATTCTTCTGGTCTGGAATCTTGAGCAATCCCTCATTAGTAAATATGCAGTTCCATGAAGACTGGAATTAAAGTACCCTAGTTTCTTTTAGATTTGGTTTTCTTGGTTGGTCAGTATTGATATTGATATACCAGGTGTGAACCTTTCCCTTCATGGGAGCAGTTTACGTATTCTCTGCTTCATTCAGTTACCTGCTTTTAAGAAATGGTTGCATTTCTCAGTCAGATCTAACGAAGAATGATCAGGAGATTTAGAAGTTTTTGAGGAGGAGTAGAAGCAATGACATAGGGAGGTGGCGTCAGTCTCTTCTCCCGAGTAACAACTGGTAGGGCAAAAGGTAACAGCTTCACACTGTGCCAGGGGAGGTTTAGATTGGATATTAGGAAGAACTTCTTCACTGAAAGGGTGGTCAGTTATTGGAACAGGCTGCCCAAGGGAAGTGGTGGAATCACTGTCCCTGGAAGCGTTCAAAAACCATGTAGATGAGGACCCCAGTGATATGGTTTAGTGGTGTTCTTAGCAGTCCTGGAGTAATGGTTGGATTTGATGACCTTAAAAGTCTTTTCCAATTGAGTTGACTGTGTGATTCTATGACGTATAATCCCCAGGCATACACATGAAAATAATTGTATGCAGTATGGATATGTATAATTGCAAAGCCCTTGTGTTGGTGTTGCACTTTTCAACATGTGTCTTGTGTCAACAGAAATTGTGAAACTTTTTTTTTTTTCCTTGTTTTTGTAGGATAATACATTGGGGCACAGTTGAGACAATGGAGTCCATGCTGAATAAATTGAAGAGTACCGTTACAAAGGTAACGGCTGATGTCACCAGTGCAGTCATGGGAAATCCTGTTACCAGGGAGTTTGATGTTGGCCGACATATTGCCAGTGGTGGCAATGGTCTTGCTTGGAAGATATTTAATGGAACTAAAAAATCAACAAAACAGGTGGGTGGCCAAGTGAAGACTTAAGTTTATAGGTTAGTTTGTAAGTGTCAGATAACAGCCTATTGGGTAACAGTTGGTAAGTGGCATTTAAATACAAAATTCAGCTGGGCAGACTAATGGTAAGGGTAGTACCATAAGTAAAATGAAACGAGGAACTGAACATCATTTAAATACAATGTCCTCAACTACACAGGTGATAAGCCTGCACTGCTGGAGAAAGAAGTGATTTTGCATTCATAGCATACAATTCCGGACCAAGGTCTAAAAGAAGAAAGAAGCTTGTTTTAACATGGATAGGTTCCCCAATTTATTTACCTTGCAGCATTTTTTTTTTTTTTTCTTGCAGCAGCACTGGCTTTTTACAGTTCAAAATAATCATGAAATATGGCATCATTTTTTTTTTCAGCAGCAGAGCCTGTAAGTTTTTTGCTCAGCTTAGTAGTAAAGCTGGCAGAATTAAGGAGATAATGGTAATGGTTTGCATTTCAAGACTCCTGTAGTTATGTCTAACTTTTATTGTGGTAGTTCTAAATATATTAATGTTAGGTAAGACAGCTTTCTGTTGTTTTGACTGTGCATACATTAGCTTTGAAATGAAAGCTTCTTACTATTTGAACTTTAAAAGCAGATTCATTTTAGAACTGAACTAGTTGTATTGTATGCCTTATGGCTGAAACAAATTGATAGCAAAAAGCACTGACAAACTTCTAAAAATAAAGCCCCCAAAAGCTGGAGGAAAATCTTTTTTTGGCAAAAGACCAGTGTAATATTGGAATGCTTTTCAGTATTTTAGTTCAGAGACTGTTTTGCTTTGCACAGTGGGAGGCTTTGGTAAAACATGTGTTTGCATATTGAGTTACATTTGAGTATTCATTGAAAAAATGCGTGAGTGCATATGGGTAAAATAGAGAGCAAAAATGAAACGGAAAACAAAGTTCCTCAAATCAAGCACTCAACTGCTACCTTAGAATTTCTCTTGCTTTTATATTCATTACTTAGTCTTTAACATGATCACATTTAATGTTTTTTTTCCACTACATCATTCAGTTTACAGGATAGATGGTGAACTGTAGTTATTCAATATTTTGGGTTTGGTTTGTTTTTTTCTTTTCTTTGTTGTTGTTCTGTGCCTAGCCTGTGGTGTCATTCCCCACACTGTTCAAAATGTCATTGAAAATAGAAGGACTTGAGCTTCTGCAGTGTTCATCACAATAGTGCTAGAATGTTTTATAGGTATTGTTAACATGCTTTGTCAGTATGCAGTGAGGTAAATAGGAAGAGATATTGCTATTCCATTATCGTTACATTTTCAAAGCTTTTGAAGTCTTTAACTTAGAAATACTTTCTGGTTTTTTTGCATCTTTTATGACACACAAGCCCAGTGAGAATTATTTCTGTCCCCTTCCACCCTACCCCCCCCTTTTTTTAGCAGTTAAATTGTCTAAGATAGGAGCAGGATTTTTGCATTCTCTTTGGTTTATAAGGTGTTAATGTGGGTAAATAAGGACATGTATTTTAAACTGTCAGTGTGTGCTTCAACCTGCTCTGTGTTTAATAAGAAATGCAGGATTGCAAATGGACTTGGAGGATGTGGTGGGTTGACTCTGACCAGCAACCAAGCACCCACACAGCTACTCACTCATTTCTTCACTCCCAGCAGGCTGGGGGCTGTAAGTAATAAGAAGAAAAGCAAGAAAACTCATAGGTCAAGATCTGGATAGTTTAATAGGTGAAGGAAGGGGGGAGGAAAACCAGGTAAAGCAAAGGAAATTGCTCACTACATCCCACAGGCAGACTGATGCTCAAGCTAGTCTCCCAACAGCAGCCATCTTGGAAGCCAAAAGCCCCTTCTCTCTCTACTCTAGTTTTTACCACTGAGCATGATGTTGTATGATATGGAGTAGCCCTTTGGCCAGTTCCGGTTGCCTGTCCTGGCCATGTCCCATTCCAGTCTCCTGCCTACCCACGGCCTACTTACTGTGGGAGTAGAGTAGGAAAAAACGAGAGCCTTAATTCTGTGCAAGGACTGTTCAGCAACAGCGAAAACATTGGTGTATTAGCAGTACTGTTTTAGCCACAAATCTAAAGCACAGCACCTTCTGGGATGCTATTAAGAAAGTTAAATCCAGCTCAGTCAGACTTAGTACAAAGGAGAACTGCCTAAAGAAGCTGGAAATAGGAAACTGGGGTGTTTAGTGATTAAAAATACAAGGAATAAAGAGCTTTATGAAGGTATATATTAGTGAATAGCAGGTCTTTGGGACAATGGTCAGCAGGATTCCCGTAAAATATGAAAGCACAATCGAAGAGAACTGATTGACACTTTTCTGTTCAGTGTTTAAAAGTGTTCTAGATAAGTAAATATGATTATAGCCCAGTCAAGTCCATCCTGTGTGGTTTTATGTTGTGGACAGTGCATACTCCTGTTGGTGGAGGTGACATTCAGTTTCTTGGCGAAGGCACTGAGAACTTAAACACTGATATTTTCAGTGATTCATGTTAAAAATCTAAATTTTTGATGGTAACAACAGATGTTTTCTTGAAGGTCTTAATCCTGGCAAATATTTATCCAGTACCACATCATAACATACAGCTGTCTCAGTGACATCACTGAGCTTTACCTAGTATCACTTTGAAATAAATGAATATCAGTTGGCTTAAGCATGTGGGAGATGAGACAGAAGGTGCAGATGGTTTTATGCTTGTGAGCAGAACTGAGATTTGAGCTTAAATCTCGAGTGGTCAGTGTAGTCCTCTAAATACTTGTCTATACTTACTAGCCCAGCATTACCAGTGTACTTGTTGAGACAAGAGTGTGTAGAGCAAGGTGTGTATACTTCCTTTCACATATGGATGAAAATCTGTGTTGATAATGGTAGGGGTTATTTTGTCTCTCCTTTTTCACTTTCTTTGTGGAGGCAAGTCTTAATTTTTTTAAATACATTTTAGGTTTTTTATGTTAATTTTATATCATGAAGTCAGAATTATGCAGAATTAAATAACAAGTAGTCACCTGCAGGAGGAAGCTACTCTTCCTTCAAACCTATGAAATGAAAAAAAAAACCCCAAAGTGGAAGCTTCTCTAGAGCTTTATGTGGAGGGAAGTGATAACTGTGTAGTTGTAGTAGGCTTTCATCTTGGTAAGTTTCCATGAAAGTAATGGAAGGGAATTGAATCCCTATTAGCTATAGTCAGTAGCCCTCCTTTTCAGGCTTGAGTAGCTCGAGGCTTGAATTCGTGTAAAACAGAAAAGGGAAAACAGAAATAATGTGTTCATAGTCACTATTTGGCAGGTCAGTTTGGTTCACAAACCATAATACCATGAACACTTAAATGTTTCCAAGCGTTTTGTATTGTTTCAATAATTTTTCTGTATTGAGAGTGTGTGCTATGACCCATGACTTGGATATCTCTTCATTCTTCTGTACAATAATATCTGGTGACATATGGGAGTTAAGATACTATATTGTTGATATGGCATTCTGTATATAAAAATCAATGTTGATTATAGAATTGAATTTCAGAATGCCATATTTTGAATTACTAATATCAAAACACTATTAACATTTTAGTGTCCATGAGCAGAGATGTCTGTATTAGACCTTACATGAAAATGAAGGTATTGAAAGCAAGGTGTCACACAGCTCAAATTATTTTGATTCTTGACACTCTACAGTAACTATGTCTACAAAATCAATGTTATAGAAATAATATTCATACCTAGAATGCTGCAATTTCATATATATATTTATGGTAGCCTCATTTTGCGTATGTAAATTTTGGTCAAACTTCAAACAAACCAGGAAGGATTACAGCAAGCACCAACAGAATTCATATATAGGCATCATAAAATATTCATACCATAGCTGATGATATGCAGTTTAAAAATAACTTCCTGAATTCTTATGACTTGTCATTAAACAGAAGTGCTTTTGGAAGTGCTGTATTAGTTTGAAAGTTTGTTATTGGTCATGTACTGCTCAATACATTCACACTTTGTAATGAAAAATGTGTAGGTTTTTTTAAGTAGTGGGTATTGCATGTCTTTCAACCCATGTCATTGATTCCTGCCTGCCTTGTGCCAGTGTTAATGTTTAGTCCGTCGCACTTGTTGGAGTTGAAGCAGGGAGCTGCAGTGGATAGAAGCAGGAAGAGCGTACTTAGTTGAGTTAGCTGTAGATGTTCGCCTGCTAGTGGTTTAATGAAACAGGTACCAACTAAAAATATAAACCAATTTTTTTCTGTATTGGACTTAATTTCTTTTTTTATATAAGTAGTGTAACTGTTCCTGTGAGATTGTAATTAGAATAATGGTTATAAAGTGTGCAGTGCAAGAGCCTAGACTTCCTCGTGGGACTGAAAATTGTATTTTCATATTATTTTGTACTCATTTCTAACCTTTATTATTATTTATAACACTGTTGTAGGAGTACAAGAATGTTTGTTTCATGATTTTTTTTTAATTTCCTTTCTTCTACAATTGATTTATTTTTTTTTAATGGCTTC
Organism: Psilopsiagon aurifrons; assembly: GCA_025447955.1. Classification (NCBI taxonomy): domain Eukaryota; kingdom Metazoa; phylum Chordata; class Aves; order Psittaciformes; family Psittacidae; genus Psilopsiagon; species Psilopsiagon aurifrons. The sequence goes on along the minus strand of JAOEHY010037423.1, from coordinate 12,379 downwards.
CAAGATGGGGATGTAATCTAATTTTTTATTTCACATCTACTTCTGTAATTTCAAAGTCACATATAAATTTATTAATTTTCTTCAGCTCCATTTGCAGAGGTTTGATGGAAGAACTATTTTCTTTGGTTTTATTGTCTACTGCATTTCTGGGACTTCTTTTTACACGTGTTCAAGCATTAAAAATTCTTAATGTTTTATCATGGTCCGATCAAACTGATTATTGTGACTATAAATTGCCTTTCATAAATGTCTAGCTTAATACAGATTGTACTTGTTTGGAGCAGATTGCTGAAACAAGGTCTAGTTTAATAAAGCACCACTTGATATATTAAATGCCAAATGAATGCACATCTGCTCAAAATATTTGAATTGCTCATAGTTGATGTAAATGCTTTCATCTACTTCAAATTAAACTGATATATGTCCTGTGGATCTGCTGCTTTGTCACTGTGTAGATAGTGGTTATAGTTCATGTATTACTGTTAGTAATACATATTAGTACTTTAACTGTTAAAATATATGTCCTGGAGGCTGTGTACAGTAACATGTGATTATGAATGGAACAAAGTAAGGGCCATATGTATGTATACATTGAAATACTTATTGTATTTATGGGATTGTACTGTTATTCAAAAAATGTGTATGTAATTGCATACAGGCTTGATTTTTTTGGCTATGTGATATACTGAGTGAATCTTGTTGCTTATTTCTAGGAAGTGGCTGTTTTTGTCTTTGATAAGAAGCTAATAGACAAGTATCAAAAATTTGAAAAGGATCAGATTATTGATTCTCTAAAACGAGGTGTTCAACAGCTAACCAGGCTTCGGCACCCTCGACTACTTACTGTTCAACATCCATTGGAAGAATCCAGGTAAGCTGTAGTAAAGTTGAGAACGGACTTTCTTAATCATTGTTTTGTTATTGGATGTACAATCTCTTTAATATTCAGCACATACATCTGATGAGATTTAAGTTCACTGTATTTACTCATGTAAGAACAGTATTCACCCCATCCTCAAATTTCACCTCCTACCCCTCAAGCCATTTCTGATGCATTTCTGGTGTGAATCTATTGTGTGATCTTGGTACAGTTGCAGCTGTGAGGCTACACATGACCCTTACAGCATGAAAATTTGGTAGTTCAATTAATTTCACTTTTAAAGAACTCGCTGAAACATTGTTTTCTTTCAAAAGGTTATTTATACATTTGTTCTGTTTGTGAGATGTATGTAATTACTGCATGTGTGACTGAAGATTTTTAGTAAATTGTATGTGTTGTGGCCACATTTATGCTCAGAAAATCCTCGAATGCCCATCAAGGGAGAGAAAATTCAGTGTGCTCTTTGTAGTGCTTATTTGATTTATTTAAAGTTGGTCATTAGGCAGTAATGGGTTAATAAATGCAGTGATAACAGCACACTAAAATCTGATAAAATGAAACCTGAAAATAAAATAGAAACCTGATCCTACTGAGGAAGATCATGACGGTTTTACAGGATTTTTCCAAAGTAGTTTTTCTAAATTATAGCCTACTGAAGATTCATGTACATCGACTTTCAAAACTGCACATTTTTGGCTGTGTCTGTTAACCTGCATTCTTCAAAATGTACTGGCTTCTTAGGAGCTGGGAATACTGTAGGAATGCTTCTTCATCTTTGTGACACCTACTTTGGGAAGGATTTTTCTGATTAAATGACACTTCCATTTTCATATATGTATTTCCTCCAGCATTAAACACATTTTACATTAACAAGGGTTCAAAGCTGTCATTTCTTCTGTGTTTCAGTATGCCCGTCACAAAAGCCTAAGGATGATAAATTCGGTAATTGAGGACAGCTTTGAGTGCCCTACAACAGTAAATAAACTATTATGGACTAAATTGCCGAGCGCCACCTCAGTCACAGTATATGCAAGTGAATTCTGGAGTATACCCCAGACTTCTTATTCATCAGTTGAGTTTTCAATTGACTCAGAAACTAGATTGTCCTGGGTTCAGCAATAGCAGTCATTTTTTCTCCTTAGTAGCTGGTGCAGCGCTGTGTTTTTGACTTTTGGCCTGGGAACAGCGCTGGTAACTTCTCTTCAACCATTATCCCAACAAAGAATGAACTTTGATGAAACCATGAGTTCTGCAGTAAAGGCAATGATCCAGCACAGCCTCTCCTGCTCTGAAAGACTGTTACAAGAGATGGAACATGCTCTGTATGTGTGCCAACATGGTGATCCCCAGTACAATCAGCAAGCAGGTCTCAAGGGTACTTAAAGGCCATTCAAAACTCTCAAACAATGCTGTAAATGGTCAGGGGGTTGAGGTGGGAGGGTAAGAGAATGTCTCCTTCACAGGTTGACCACTCGAGAAGGAGAAAAAAGATGTGTAATTGCTAAGCACTTCTGTTATAAACTTCCCAAATTATAGAGGTGGTGACCACACCGGGAATGCAAGACAGATCAGTTTCATGATCAATGATTCTATTGTATTACAAGTCATTACCATAAAGTACAGTGAGACAAGAACCTTAGCCCAAGGCCCCCAGCCAATAAGCACTAACACAGCAAATACCAGCTGTAAGTAAGGTACGACATGCTGAAACTGTGAGATCAAGAGCAACAATTTAGCCAATAAATCAGCATTGCGACGAGTGACTTAATCCGAAACAATGAATGCTTATCACAAATACAATTAGGCACACTCTGGTCAGATCTGTCATTATCTCAACCCTTCCTGCTCCACGTTGGGTGCCAGAAAGAGCTGTTGTGGTTTAAGCCCAGCCATGACTCACTCAGTTACTCTCTCACTCTTCCCCCTTCTTCCCCCCCTGGCTCCCATGGGGCCGAGGAGGAGAATCGAAAGAATGTAACTCCCACGGGTTGAGATAAGAACAGTCCAGTAACTGAGGGGTAACACAAACCACTGCTGCTGCCACCAATAATAATAATGATAAAGGAAATAACAAGGGAAGAGAATACAACCACTCATCACCCACTGACCAATACCCAGACCAGCCGTGCAGTGGTCTTACCCTTCCGGGTCCCTGCCTCCAGTTTTTACACTGGGCATGACGTGCTGTGGTATGGAATACCTCTTTGGTCAGTTTGGGTCAGGTGTCCTGTCTCTGCTTCCTCCTGGCTTCCCCTCTTCCCTGGCAGAGCATGAGACTCACAAAGTCCTTGGTCAGACCAAACATTTCAGCAGTAACTAAAAACATCAGTGTTATCAGCGTTGTTCCCAGGCCAAAAGTCAAAAACATAGCACTGCACCAGCTACTAGGAAGGAGAAAAAATGACTGCTATTGCTGAACCCAGGACATAGGTGTTTAGTTATTTTTCCTCTGAACTCTGCACTACAGAAGAAAAGGCTGAGATTCATACCTTGGAGTGTTAAGAAAGCTGTAGTGTTCTTCTTGTGCAGAAAATGGACCTTTTCAGTAAAATTAAGAGTGTTGTTATGTCAGAATTCTTCTTTCTGAGATTTTAGTGGTGCCCTATTGCTTTGTTCCAGTAATGGTTCCATATTCAGTATGCTCAGCTACTGGTAGAAACACCAGTTGCACAAAACCTGTCCAGTTGCTTGCTATGCCCAAAACTGATGTAATAGGTTTTGGAGAGTGATCATAAAAAAAAAAAAAAAATTGCTTAGAGTATTTGTGTGTGTAACCTTGTGCAAGCAGGCTGTAAGATCTCTTTAGAATTGCAGGTCTTACCAGAGTGTTTATTCTTGAAGAAATCCACCATGGGCTCCTGGCTAAACTGTACCTGGCCTTTTTTTGTGTCTCCAAAGTATCATACAGTTGTGTTGAACTGCTTGCAACTCAATCTTTGTTCTGTCTTGGTGGGGCAAAGTGCCTGCACTGCTGAAGTAGATGTAGCAAGAAAGGCCATATGTTTAGGCCCTGGTGTGTAAAGTGGTAGCTTTTCCACTATTAATTGGATGTTTGTAGTCCAAATTATTGGCATTCCATGTAATTATATTTCCTATAAATATACGTATCATAATGTATACATTTTTGCATGCATCTATGTAACAAATGACTTTTCATTTATTCTAAATATTTCATATAAATACATTTACTTACAACTGGTCTTGAATTCCAGTAACAGCACAGATGAGTAATATTATTCTATATTTAACTTCTTGTTGGAGAAAAGGGTAAAAAAAGCCAAATTATAGATTCACTCATAATGTCATTGCCCATTAAAAATAGTAGTAGTTTTGGGATAGATACTTGATTACTAGACATTCCATCTGTTGCAGTTTCTCCCAAAGCATATGCTTTTTAGCCATTTTAAACTTACTTTCTTTTTACTGTTACTCTGAAATCCATTTTGATACTATTCAGGGAACTGTTAAAGAAGCTGCACAGGATGGCAGACATCAGCTTCTGCAGTGTTCAGTTGCTTTAATTATACTTGCCCTATCCTTCTGTTACTCTGATTTTAGTCCTTATTTAATTTGCTCCTAAAGTGAAAAATAAACTGCCATCTTCTTATCCTTCAAAACAACAGCAATCAGAGCAATTTTGAAGCTCAGTGTTAAAACCAGCGCACTTCATGTGCAGAAGTTTGCTTCATCTGTGCTTTTCAAATACTGTTGATGCAAAAATGTATAAGCAAGATATGTAGTTTTTCATGAAGAAAACAGTAGGTAAAATAATTTAGAAAACAGTCACTTCACTTGCAAACTGCAGTGTGCATACCTCGAGGTTATTTGTGTTTTACCTCTTCTATTCATTTGCAAAGTAAAGGAAGATTCAGGAAGATGCTACCTTACATTTTCTTAATTTTGTTTCTGATCATTGTCTGACCACAGTAAGTATTGCTTCAGTCAGGGATGTGTCTGTTTTAGGCACAGCTAAAAGCCTGATTTTACAAGTTTTAGTAATATTAAGAATTGTTTCATTTTCCTGGATCAGGGCGAGAAAAGCATCATTTTGTATGTCTTTTTATGAAGCAGTGTGTGCATTGTTAGTGATATATGTGAATGCAGGAGAATAAAATAACTAATATTTTTGAATACTTCAGATATTTATGTATTTCTCTTAAGTATAAATCACTTCTAAGCCTGAAATAAAATACGGTTTTAGCTAACACCAAAAAGTAAAGTGTAATCAGATGTTTGTATGGTTCTTTATTTGCAGTAAAGAGATATATTACATTTATTTGCAAGAAACATTTCTATGTATATCCTCTACAGGGATTGCTTGGCATTTTGTACAGAACCAGTCTGTGCAAGTTTAGCTAATGTTCTTGGCAGTTGGGACAACCTCCCTTCTCCTTTACCATCTGACATTAAAGAATACAAGCTTTATGATGTGGAGACCAAATACGGTTTGCTTCAGGTAGGACACAGATTGTCTTTATAATTTTCTTGTGCTTTTGATATTAATGATTGTTTTATAAAGCTTGTAATCTGCCAAAGTTTTGTCTGCCTCTAGTAAGTCAAATCAGGAAGTGAGAGATGATCATGCCCTGATCACTGTAGTTATAAAAGGGGGTGAATGCTGGAGGCTGTCTGAGTTGCTACTGGTTTTGCTTATTCCAATATGGAAAATATGTAATCCAATTATTTTTTATTTTCCATATATGTGGAATATATGTGTATGCTACAGCTGTCTCTCTGAATGTAAATCTTGTCTTTACCTTCTATTGAGGAACAGTAGCACCTAGGTTTTATTTATTGAATATGTTGATCAACTTTGAAAAGCATTGTTTTTATGCTGTTATGGTTAATCAGCATTAGTAATCTCATTGTCTGATTACTGATCTATGTCTAATTTCACTCCTGCATAACTTTTAAGACGTAGCCTAAAATAATAGTGAAGAATTGTTTCTTAGTTAACTTACCAATTGAACCATGACCGCAGGAATAGAATTTTTGTAAATGTCTTGCAGGATGTTTGGGGAAATACTTGACCTGAAATAATGATCTTTTATTAACAGGTTTCTGAAGGCTTGTCATTTTTGCATAGCAGTGTGAAAATGGTCCATGGAAATATTACTCCTGAAAATATAATTTTGAATAAGAGTGGAGCATGGAAAATTATGGGCTTTGATTTTTGTATCCAGTCAACAAATCCATCTGAGCAGGAGGTAATAGATCTTTACATTTATCATCATTAGATTTCAGGTTCAGAGCTTTGTCTGAAACCGGTTTTATGACCTTGTATTTCAGTAGTAAATAATTTATTTAATATCTACTTCTGTATTTTGTTGGAAGGAAGTTTGAACATATAGCACAGGTCTGGATTGAAGTGCTGCCTTTGTTCATCACAGAAAAAAGGCCTGAGTTGGCTCAGTGGAGTCAAAATAGACTAGAGACGGTTTCAGACAGAGACTGAAGCCTGTGCCACTTCTGCTCACCTGCATGTTGGATGGTGTGCAAAGCTACCCAGTCTAGTCTCCTGCATCCACTTCAGTGCCTGGTTGCTACCTCCTAACATGAATTCCCATCATAATTCATGTTTCTCACTTACAGCAGTGCTTTGATTTTTACATTACACTTCCCAGCTCTAATATTCAAACTTAACTGCATCAGCTAATAATCTAAGCTACAGACGCATATTCTTAACTGTTGCCTTACTCTGCTTCATTCATAATTGAATTTGAGTATATTAATTTTTTTGTTGCTGCATGAGTTTCTTACTTAACATCTTTTTTAAAAATCCCTAATGAATGTACTTTATTTTGCTTCTCCTGTAGCCAAAGTTCCCTTGTAAGGAATGGGATCCAAACTTGCCTTCATTGTGTCTTCCAAATCCCGAATATCTGGCACCAGAATATATACTGTCTGTGAGCTGTGAGACAGCCAGCGATATGTACTCTCTAGGAGCTGTTATGTATGCAGTATTCAATAAAGGGAAACCAATTTTTGAGGTCAACAAGCAGGATATTTATAAAAGCTTTAGTAGACAGCTGGATCAGGTATTTGTTCTATTTGTGACTATTATTTGTTGATTTTCATATTTTAAAAGTTATTGGTTTATAATAGGTTTAAATATTTAGAATACAATACCAGTGCTTCAGCATAAAAAGTACGATAATGTATCCTACCTGGTATGCTGTCTGCGTAACAAGAAAGAGGAATGCTAGCAAAATATAGGAAATAAAGATATATGTAGGGAAGGTTACGTTTACCAATTTTGTAAACTACAAGTTTCATTTTTCATCTGATTTCTCTATAAACCTGTTGAATGCTGGTCTTCTGGAGTAAGTACTTTACCTGTTGGGAAGGGGTGTGAAACACAAGGCAGTAAATGGCCTGTGCAGGACTGCTGAAGATGGCTGAGTTTAGAGTGATTTGATTACTTGACGTTGCAATTGGTATCCACTTAGCTATCAGCTCTTGCACATTCTTTGTGGCCTATAAATAGTAATAGAAGACAGTTACTTGGATCAGCTATTGTAATGTATGTTCACATGCAAGTTTCCTTTGCCGTAATTTCTTTGGGAGCCCATTGCCTTAGTTGTGTATACTGTGTTTTAATGTGTGTAGACAACACCTTTAGATAATGACATGTACCTGTTTAAAAATACTGGGTTTGTGTTCTCTGATAACCTGAACACAATGAGAAGTTGGAAATAGGGGAATGTGACCTGAAGCAGGTTGGCTGTTGGGAGATAGAAAGAAGACCATGAGAGATGAGAAGCAAATGGGTTAGAAAAAAGGGAAAGGAGGGATATCTAAGGTGTGAGTAGAGAAACATCAAGAGGACAAGTAGAGTACTGTTGTATATTGGAAATAGTTACATGCAGGATTTTCTAACGTCATGGTCCATGTGCTTAAATTACTTACACAGCTGAGCCGTTTAAGCTCCAGTACTCTTCAGAATATACCAGAGGAGGTGCGTGAACATGTAAAGCTACTCTTAAATGTAGCTCCAGCAGTCAGACCAGACGCAGATCAAATGACTAAGGTCAGTTCATGGAAAATACATTAGCCATAGGAAAGAGGAAAAATAGTGTTTGATTTATAGAAACAATAGAACAATTTTAAGGTGTTTTCCTGTTAATAATTTTAGTTGAAATGTTACATAATTTAAACTATTTTGGAAATAATGATGTTAGTTGATGCCAAAAATTGTCCTTATGCTGACTTTTGTTAATATGGAAGAAGTGAGTGCTGAGACAGAATTGAGAATAATCATTCAATGTGACACTGTTTTGTTGCTTTCCAATACTGGATTTTTTTTTTATTTTTTTTTAATACTATGTTTTCATACAATTCAGTCTTTAAAACTGTATGGGAAGGATTTTAAAGCCATAAAATGATAAAGGGCAGTGAATTCAAGGATTAAATTTTGGCTTAATGATTTTTGGTATATTCTTAAATATGCGGAGGAATAGCTTAAAATGTATTTGGAGTTACTTGCCATAATAAAACAAGAATTAATTTCAAGTAGGATAATTGAAATTTTAATTGACAAACTCTTCCTCCACTTTCCTATCTGAAAGTAGAATGTAAAAGCACTGTTCTTCCTTTGTCTTCTGCCCTTTTTTCTCATATCTGATAGCCTTTCAGGTTCCTGTTAGCTAAACAATTTTCTTCTTTTCCTGTCATAAAAAGTTAGTATGCAGCGAGATAAATCAGTGTCTTAGCAGTTGGAAGAAATAGTGAGTGGAGAAGGGAGGAGAACAAGTAATAGTTCTGCAAACATATATGCTGAAAGATGGGAGGTGAAGAAATTGGCAAATATTTTGCAGGTATCAGCTTACTTGTCTGAAGGACTACAATGAATAAATCTGTAAATGGTTGTATTGAGCAGTATGGTTTTATAAAGGTGTTGAATTTTTTTACCACGTTGTACTGCAGGCTGAAGTGTAGGGTAAAGATACTAGAACTTTAGTTCCAAAAGCAGTTTGTTATGGCTAGCATGAAATGAGTGAAAATGGAGGTTGACACAGGCAAGTTTACCTTGCTAGTTTTAACTATTTTGTGTTAACCTGTGTAGACTTCCAATATCACATATCTTTTGGTGTGTGATCTAGAAAACAGAATTTAAATTCGTAGTACAGACTACCTTGAATTCTCTACTGACAGATTCTTTTAATTTGTATTGCTCTACTCCAGTTTGCTTTTCTGATTCTCTTTTTTCTTTATTGCTCTTACTGGCTTCTCTTTCTGCCTTACTTCAGAGCTTCTTTAAATGTTTTTATATCTTTTCTTTTTGCACAAATTTTTCAATGGAAAATAAAGTGTCTGAGTAGTCTGAGAGACCATGCTTTGTCTTTAACTATTGCAAGCCCATGAAGTATGATACATCCCTCCCTAAAACAGAGCTAGCAGGAAGAAGGAATTTTACTCATGCAGTATTGTTACACAATACTTAACAAGGCCTGTGCCCTCTTTGCTGAGGTAATGCGAACAGGGGAGATTGTCTATGAAATTATAGTGGACAGGATTTACAAGTGGGTCTGAACATTGGAGAGAAATTTCTATAATTAACATTTATTGCATATAAATGCTTGTTGATGCATTCTGTTTTCCAGAGGTGGTAGCCAGATCTGAATGACCTAGTAGGTAATTTTAGTCAAGGTTTTTACTTCTCTTTTTTATTTTTTTATTTATTTATTTTTTAGACCAAACACTATTTCATGGACAAGAAATTAATTAGAGACACATAATGTGGATGGGTTTCTCTAAAATGCTAGGAAAATTCCATCTTAATAATCAACATTTATCTCTGAATATTATACTACATAGTATGAAAAATGTCTTTCTAATTGTTGCAGGCACATTGTTGTAAAGTTTTACTGTAGTGCATTGAAAAGATAAGTAGATTATTATATTTTGGAATCTTTGTTAGTGTCAGTGTTGTCTCCCTTCAGATCACAAGCTTTTTGATCTTGGTTTTAGATTCCATTCTTTGATGATGTGGGAGCAATGACGCTTCAGTATTTTGATTCATTATTTCAAAGGGATAACCTTCAGAAATCGCAGTTTTTTAAAGGGCTACCAAAGGTTCTGCCGAAACTACCTAAGGTATGTCTGTATGATGTCTTGAGATAGTGAGTTTAAATACATGTGAACATCTATTAACATACCAGATCTTGGAATTTGGACTTTATGTAGCATCCTACCTAAAAGACTGCCATGAGACTGTCAGAGTAGAGTAGTAGGAAAGTAGGGGAGATTAGCAAATAATTGATATGGAAATACTCCTTGGCTATCAATAATTCTTTAAATGAAAAGTGTCAAGTTGTGCTGTCAGTATGTATAAGGAACCATGTCCTATTGTAGTTCATCCCACTTTGGGAGTTGTCTTCACTTACAAGGCTTTCCCTTTGCTTCCAGATGCTATTGTAGCTCTTTGAAGTCCTGTTGCCACCTTTTCTCCCAGTAAGGTTGCTTTAAGTTTTTTCATAGCAAGGCAGTGTTTCTATGCTGAATGATGCAAAACTTCCTTCCCTCAACAGACTAAGCGCTTTCTTCTGCTAGCAGTGCCCAGAAACCTCAAAGGCAAATGTCTGTCATTGCAGATTCCTCCGGTGTAGTGTTAGATGCTATGTCTAGACTGACTCCTTGTCCTTTTGTGTTACTTAACTAATGTAAGTCATAATGCATATGTGGTAGAAAATGTAGCTGAGTACATATGTAGTTTAATACATAATAGTTTAGCTTCTCAACCACTGCATTAAATTTCTTTATTTTTAATTCTGTTTTGAACTACACAGTGCAAAATTCAGATTTCGTGTTTCGTAGTCTGTTCTTTTTGCTTTGTTATTTTTTTCCTTTGATCAAAAATCATTGATGCTTTGAATCTGAAAATAGATGGGATGCATTTCACTTAAGACAGCCACTGACTGACCTAATAATCTTTTATTTTTTTCTCTGTCTTAAAAGGTATTTTTTATGAGGAAATGAACTGTGCCCTTGAATTGTGTGTTTCTCTTTAATGACTTTAAAAGCATATGAGGATGTCTACAGTAGACATCTGCAGTGTAAATACATGCTTCATCAGCAGAATCCCATTTAGGGAACGTGTCTGGAGTTTTACAGGGAAGTAGTAGGGTTATCTGTTTTTTTGATGAGTAATGGGAAATTGAAGAACTGATTATTTTTTTTGTGGGGTGATAAGGTCTTTTTTAAGGTTTTTTAAAGAAAGCAGAAAAAGTTTTTCATAATTCACGTATGTGGCTGAAAACCCTATTTTCTGTACAGTTAATGGCTTTTTGTTGACCTTCACAGTTATAACCTTCAGTTATGTTTTGAGTGCAAACAGAGAAAAGTAAGCAAAGTAGCATAGTGTAAATTAGCTAGACTATACTGTGAAAATAAGAGTTCAGAATTGAGAATTGTCTGTGTGCTTTTTTGTAGGAATCAGATTAATACAGAAGCTGTTGAGCTGGCACAATAGTAACTTACTGCAGTGAAGTACAATGTGATGCATGCTTCGTTTTTTTTCTTTTAGCGGGTCATAATTCAGCGAATTTTGCCCTGCTTGACTTCTGAATTTGTGAACCCTGATATGGTACCTTTCGTCTTGCCTAATGTTCTCCTAATTGCTGAGGAGTGCACCAAAGAAGAATATGTCAGGCTTATTCTGCCTGATCTTGGTCCTGTTTTTAAGCAGCAAGAACCAATCCAGGTATGTTAATATTGTTCAGATTACAGTTTTTCTCTTTGTCATTTTTTCCCCTGAAAAATGACTGATTGTTCTATTTCCCTTTTCCAGCTTCACACAGATTTCCCAGCCTGCTCTGTAGTTGTCATGGCAGTCAGTCTTTATTTGTAGATTTTTTTTTCCAGGAAATTCACAATGCCTCTGCCTCTACTTCTTCATATGGGTTTTCTGAGGATATATCTGTATTTGTAGATGAGATTAGCAAAAAAGGAAGAATCTAGTTTACCAATCTTTATTTTTGGTTGGTTGTAGAAAGTATATTTGTAAGCATTTTATAACTTACCTAGCTGATCGGAGCAGGGTTGTACAGTACAATATTTGCACATATTCTAGGGTAGCTGAGCTTATGAGTTGTTTGGGGTTTTTTTATACCTTGTATCCACGTTCTGGCCCTGGGTGGAGTGGATAAGTTGCAACTTTGACACTTTGACACTCTCTTAAGAGAGTGCTGTTTCGCTGTTCACTGGTAATAAACATTGTGCCTCCGCAGATAAAAGGCAGCTGTGTATTTCTTCTAGCTCACCTTATTTTACTGTCGGATGCTATTAATTCACTGCAGAGCACTAAAGGAGCAAGATAAACACAGGAATGAATGAGTCAAACTTTTTTTCCTGGGTTTCGGAAAACCAGATCAGAGAACTCTCATTGGACTGTGGAGGGGGGGAAGGGGGACAGTTGTGTAACTGAGAACACCTCAGAAAATTAGAATTACTTAATGCTGTTTACTTTTGGTACACTGAGGCTTTATGTTAGCTTTGTTG
>JAOEHY010037421.1:0-44269 GCA_025447955.1 Psilopsiagon aurifrons | reverse complement strand
GCAGCCTTCCAGTATCTGAAGGGGGCCTATAGGGATGCTGGGGAGGGACTCTTCATTATGGACTGTAGTGAGAGGACAAGGGGTAATGGGTTCAAACTTATCCAGGAGAAGTTTAGGTTGGATATAAGGAAGAAGTTCTTTACTGTAAGGGTGGTGAGACACTGGAATGGGTTCCCCAGGGAAGTTGTGAATGCTCCACTGCTGGCGGTGTTCAAGTCCAGGTTGGACAGAGCCTTGGGTGTCATGGTTTAGTGGGAGGTATCCCTGCCCATGTTAGGGGGTTGGAACTGGATGATCTTAAGGTCCTTTCCAACCCTAACTATTCTGTGCTTCTACTCTAAAGAAAAGGTCAGAAGCTGCTCTTAAACCTGAGTTTGGTGTGATAGTCCAGAACTTGGTCAGCTGCCACATAGGGATGGTATTAATCAGCAGCTGGCTTGGTAAAATGCTCCTGCACACTAAATCCTGTGCACACCACCACCTCAGTGCCAATCAAAGCCAGGTTAGACATGGCTTTCAGCAACCTCATCTAGTGGAAGGTGTCCTTGTCCATGGCAGGAGGGTTGGAACTGGATGGGCTTTAAGATCTCTTCCCACCCAAACCGTTCTATGGTAGTGAAGGACAGTCCATGCACCTTTGGTGGACAGAACCAATATTACGTATGTCCAGCTTTCAGTGAAGGTCTGCACCAAGTCTGTAACATCACTTCTGCATCCCTCACATACCCCAACAAAACTTCCCTCAGGTGCTTTGCCAACCACAAAAGATGACACTTGACTTTAGGATATATCAATAAGCAAAGGTTTACTAAACTGATACTCAGTATTAAAAGTGTTACAGTGTGATACACAAAGCAAGGAAGAAAGCAGTGCTTTTTAAAAACAATAATTACCTGCTGAATGTCTGCCCACGCACTACAGTAACTAGTAGCTGTTTCACAGTAGTTAGTAACGTTTAGGAAACTCTTGGTTCTTGTAGCAGGATCTCAGCAGAGCCATAATGGGTGTTGAGCTGGGATTCCTCACTGGGCGTGAACAAGGGCACCCGCTCCCTGGCCATACCCAAATCCCTTGGGGCCAAAGTTCTTCGCATAGCAACCTGTGAGAAAGAGGGACCGAAGCGTACAGCTCATTGATTAACAACAGCTCTGTATAGGACAAGCCCCCCATCTGCTTCCCGTCAGTAACCAGAACATCCCCATCAGAAGCAATGCTTAAAAATATTGTCAAGCTCCATAACTACCACGACTGAACTCAGCCGTTAGGGCTGTTCAGTCCATGTAGCTCCCGCCCTGATCTGTGAAAGCAGCTCAAGTTCCGTGCCCAGGTACCTGTTAAGGCACACGTTATCAAACCACGGTGTGGATCAAGTTTATACCCGCAATGCCATGGAAGAGGGCACAGCAGAATGCTTTCTAGCTTGTTTCCTTTCCTTGACCCAGGGAGAGGGCAGCCGCTGCTCTTGCATTTCTCAGTGTGCAATTTTGCCTGGTGCAGATGTAAGCTATATCAGCAGCTTCAGTAATATTTCATTTCTCAGCTCTATTCCTATGCCTTATAGAACACCTCGATCTTGACAACAGCATGAAAATTTCTTATACCAGGAATAAATTGAGCAGCTATCCTTGTAACACATTACCTTGAACTGGAAACAAATGACATTTGTTTCTTTCCTCACCTTTACAATAGATTTCTCCCTCTTTTTCAGTTAGAGTTGTAGATTCTAGGCTTTTTCCACACTTGGCACATCGGAAGCAGTTTTTGTGCCATGGCTAGGGGAAAAATAACAAGAAAAAGAAAAGATCTCTTAAATGCACAGAATGCCTGAGTTGGCAAAAAAAAAAATGCATTAACTGGAGGTGCCTGCATCAGTATTTCTTATAGATGACTGGTGTAACAAGCACCAGTTCACCAGCAGCAGTCAAGAGCATCTACATTTCTCCACGTGGCCCAAAGCCCCGCATTCCACACAGCATCCCACTCTGGGCACCATTCTGAAAGGTTTGGGCTTGCTCTAATCAGTCCAGAACAGATCTTGGCTCCCTTTAGTGAGTCTGGCAGACTGACACACAGCTTTACAGGGTATTTCCAGAGAACATCCCCTTTCTGCATAAACATTCAGCCTCCATCAGGAGCTGCACACCACAAGTCTGTTCCCTCTTCATGTCTCTGACTTGAGATGACAGTGAAGCTTCAGCTCTGAACCTGAAGGTGAGCACTCAGCACCCTGCATTTCAAGTGCTTTTTGTTCAATTAAATTGAGCAAATTCCAATTACTATTCCCAATACTAAGAAATGCAATTTCAAGGTAACTCTGCCCCGCAGTTGCTTCCCTCCTGGAACCCGTATGACACATCTGGCTCAAAGTCTATGCAGCAGGTACAAACAGGACATCAGTTCCTTACCTTTCCAGCTCCTATTACTTTCTCAGCTGCATACACAGAATCACCACACCTGGAGCACTTCTCTGCCCCTCCAAACTTCTGGGCGAACTTTGAAGTGTTTGGATTTGTGGTGGGTCGGTGGGGAGAAGGTGCGCTGAAAGAAAGAGGACAGTTGTATGGTCTTTACTCTGTCCTAAATGACCTCTTGGCTCTTCTTAACAGTAACAGAGCAGCATCCAGCACACCCTACAGAACACAGTACTTCGGCAGAACTGTAGCAGTAAGTTACCAGCAAGGCTGGACAATGACAACATAGTAGGGGAAAAAACTCTAACAAAACAAATCCAAAGAGAGAAAGGTCCTACTTCAAATGATAAAAAGAAGCTGTAAAAGCCAGTTTTCTGAGGAGCATTCCCCTTTTCACTTCTCTAGAAGTGCTGAATCCTGTATCAGGACATGGATTTCTCAGACAGTAAGCTACAAAGAGCTCTGTTAAATTCCTGTCCACTGATCATAATCTGGAACCTGAACTGGTCACTGAGCCTGGCTGGAGGGCATGCACCATGTAAACATCAAGCACTAATGTGGGAACTTGGCACGAAGCAAGCTGTGAGGCATACCTCAGCTTCTTTCCACATGCTTTGCCTCACAGCAAGGACTTAATCAAACTAGGAATGTTTTCTATTTAATAGGGAGGGTGGCTATAATTAAGCACAAATGGTTCTTCATTTGCCAGTTAAGAATTTATTCTTCTTGTAGCCCCAGACTCTCAGCTCTGAAACCATCCCTGCACCAACCTGCTGAACACTTGCATTTGCAGCTCCTTCAGGAGAGCAACTTGAGACCCACAGTCTCGAGGCCACAAAGGTGGCCAGAGGGCTGCAGCATCTCTCCTATTAAGACAGACTGAGAGAGCTGGGGTTGTTGAGGAGAAGAGAAGGCTCCAGGGAGACCTTAGAGCAGCTTCCAGTGCCTAAAGGGGCTACAAGAAATCTGGAGAAGGACTTTAAACAAAGGCATGAAGTGACAGGACAAGGGGAAATGGCTTTAAACTGGAAAAGGGTAGATTAAGATTGGATACTAGGAAGAAGTTCTTTACTGTGAGAGTGCTGAGGCACTGGCACAGGTTGCCCAGAGAAGCTGTGGCTGCCCCATCCCTGGCAGTGTTCAAGGCTGGGCTGGATGGGCCTTCGAGCAACCTGGTCTGGTGGAAGTTGTCCCTGCCCATGGCAGAGGGTTGGAACTGGATGAGCTTTAAAAGCTTCCTTCTAACCCAAACCATTCCATGATTCTCTGTTCCTTAACAAAATCCAGCCAGAAAGACTCCTCTGAAAGCAGTACTGGAGACAAGGATCACACCCTCTTCAACTCACCTCTCAGGCTTGATGCCTAGTCTCTCTCCCCTGTCCATGTTCAGCGTTCCTGCCCCTTGGCCGTATCCGTAACCTTTTGGTCCATACTTTTTTCCGTAGCAAGACTTGCAGTAAACTTCAGCATCATGAATTGCTACAGTTGTGCTGTCCAAGTTTTTCCGACAGACCACTGGAGGAAAAAGCCAAAAAGTTAAACTGCCTTAAGGGGCCATTTCCATCAGCACATGTAATAAGCCAAAAATCAAGTGAGAAGTGGTATTACGGGTTTCCTAGTCCACAATTCTTGGGACTGCCAGAGATTAGAGGGAGCAGGTTGCTGTTTGAATGAGTGAATTATGCTTAGCGCTATAAAGGGCTCTATTCCCTCCCACCACTTCATGGCCATGACATTTAAAGCTTGGAAACCTGCTGTGATTTGATGAATGAGGCTGCTCAGAAACCCAGATAGTGCAGTCAGCAGTTTCCCTTGACAGATGCCATGCAGCATGAAGCAGGAGTCTACCAGTGCCGAAAAGTCCCTGTCCTGCCCCTCCTGCCAGGGAGGGGCTGGGAAAGAAAACAACCTTCAAGGTTTTCCCTGCCTCGGTGCTGGTTTGGGGCAGAGCTGGGGCCATTTCTCAGCTGTCACCGGAGGGGCTGTGCTTTTCTGGCATTCCTACATTGTCCTTCAGCACAATTCAAGTTCTCTGCTCAAGGTTACAGTAGAAGGCAGAACTATTTCCTTCTTAAACCTTCTTTTGTATCCCAGCTGGCACGCTCTTCCCGTCTGCAACAGTATTATGCCCGTGATAAAGAATTTGGGGAGAAAAAATAGAAAGAGAAAAAGCCCTGTGAATTTCTTTGTTTAAAAAGAATTTTAAGGTCTTCAAAACACAGGGTGACCTTTGCTTATGGCATTCATTAGCTCCAAAGTTCTTTTTCCAAGATGCTAATATCCAATAAGTAAATCAACTAATGCATGTTTGTTAAACCTACAGACTTTAACCCCACCAGAACTGCGCACTAAGCTAAAGCAAATACTCAGACACACTAGAGCCATTGTTTGACTCTAAGTTCCAGGTTTCTTTTAATAGAAACTCCCATAAAAGGCTGAAAATGAGGTAGCCCAGACATCTAATCTTGTTTTTGTGACTGCTGTAGAGCTAAGGAGCGTAGGTGTGCCGAGGCCCACATGCCAGCACAGTGCGCTGGTGTTACGCGACACACTATAGCAAACTACTTTGAGAGAGCCAGTGGTAACTGTAGCTTATGTGAAGAGGGCTAAAACCCTGCCTGCGCCCACCAGTACTAAACCAACCAGCAAGTGGGACAAAACAGTACATCCTGTTCATGGTCAGGCATAATTCTCTGATTCAGACAGACAGGCTGTCTGTTTGCCATGCAGGAGCCTCGGATTCACAGCGACCCTTTGTTCCCTCCATCTAAGCAGAGATCTCTTCAGCAGAGAGAGTGATTTTCAATGCCTTGCTGGGTGTGTTGGCTGAACTGGAAAATAATGCTTTGGACTCCTTTCATCTGAAATAAACCACAGGCCCCTGTGCCAATAAAGTCTAGGCTTTTGGCTGCTCTAAAGCATCGACAGCTTGGCTGTGCTCAAGCATGCCGGTGTCCTGCACTGTGTGGGGCTTCAGGGCAGGGCTGTGATAACTGTTCCCTCAGCTGCTGCCGGCCCCAGGACCTCCAGGAGAAGTCCAGCTGAGCTGAGACCAGTGCAAACAGAGCTCTGCCATGGGACTTTCTCCTCCGCTTCAGCAACACTTACGCCAGGTTTCTATCCTAGATCTCTTAGACTCCCGAGGAGAAGGCTGGGAAGGGGGCATACAGGAGAAAAGCACAATGTCCTCTGTTTCTGGAGGTGCACCTTCCGCACTGGACACGTAGGATAACCTCTCTCCAGGAGATATACTCTCTTTGGTACTGCCCAGCGCAGGAAGCACATGGTGAAGGAGGTGTCAAACCCAACACATGATGGACAAAGCCATCTCTGGCCACGCCATCCCCCGTGTGTCACAGGTGCCAGCTGAGCCTGGGACGCCTCCTGCAGAGCAGCAGCTTGCCGTAGTGACCCCCAGGAGAGGGCAGTACTTACTGCAGAGGAAGCAGCACCGGTGGAAGCTCCTGCCGTCGCATTGCACCTCTTCAGCGTGGTAGACGGTGCGGCCGCAGGCACCGCACTTGTTGCCGCCTCCCCAGTTCGGCATGGTGCCTCTGTGCGCCTGGTGGGGGGGCGAAAGGGAGAGCTCTGCTAGCCACGGTGCCCTTCACTGCCCAGCCGGAGCACAGCCGGGGTTCCGGGCTCCTTCAGACCAGGCTTGTGAAGCCCGTGTACCAGAGCACAACGCCTGCGATTTCACCAGCTGCTTGAAAACACTGCCTTCCACCGTGTGAGGAGGCTTTGTGGTCAGACCCACTTCTCAGCCCTTGAGATCCCAGACCAGGCTTAAAGGCTTAGGCAGGCTCTCCACGGCTATTTGTAACAGCAGATGGACTGGCAAGAGGAACAGAGGCTGCTGCTTAACAGCAAGAAAAACAGAGACACGGTCTTCAAGAGACGTGTCCTCCTGTCCCTGCCCGGGGGTTTGGAGTTACATAAATTGGATATGCACAAATTACAGTTTCATGCACAAGGGCTTTACTGTACCTTGTGCGAACGCCCCCCCCCAGCTGCATACAATTTCGGTTTCTATGCTTCATTAATGCTGGCCTCTTGTCTGATGGAAGCAAACCAATTGTGCCAACAACGGCATTTTGTTTTACTGCAGGGCGTATCATTTGGGATGCGGTACAAGCCAAAGTTCACTTCAGCGGAAAACCACTTATTAGGGCTGCAGGGACATTCTGAACTCCTTCAAGATCAAGCCTACACTTCAAGTAAGTGTGAGCAGCATTATTTCCTGGGGACTCCACTGCTATTACATGAACTGCACCTTTACCAGGCACGTATATGAACCAAACCAAACTCCAGGAGCCACAGCTTCTTTAAAACAAAACTCCCTCACCTACATTACTTGCAAGAGACAATCATAAGGCTAGGAGGGGGCGACAGGCACCATCACCCATTATGTTAAGCTGCAGCCTTGGGAACAGTCTCCTACACTAAGCCAGAAGCAGCAAGGTTCCCATCTCAGGCCAGTCTGCCCCCTCCCCAGCTTCCCTGCTCTCCTGCCATCACCCCAGCAGTTCGCAGCTGAGCTCTTTCTGTTAGTGGCCAGGTCACAGCACCAAAGCAGAGCACTGCCAGCCACCTTCAGCTTCTCAGGGGCTTTCCTCCTCCTCCCACCACCACCACCAGAAGCTAATACAGCAGTGTTTGTTGAAGACACATCTCTCAGGCATCACTGAACCACCCTCGACTTACGACTGCTCGTCAACACAGGTTTGCTGCCCTGCAGCTCACCACCAGAGAAGCACCTCTCACAAGTCCGGAGACCAACAGCAGCCAGAGAGAGGTCTATTGTCTCAGTAAGACTAAGCCAGCAGAGCTGCTCCGGCCTCATCACCCCCACTGCTCCTTACTGACCCATGTTTCAGACAGGGTTTCTGGGTGAGGACCACAGCTTTGCCCACTGGAAGCCCAGAGGAACCTCCTGCCACCCTACCCCACCAGCAGCACCATCCCCCCCAGCCACGCTGTGGTACGGGTCAGCTATCAGGGAGGAAGGGAAGAAAGGGATTTGTGAGCTTCTGACTTCTCTGAGCAGAACTCACCTTCAGTTACCCTTAGAAGCAATCCTCTGTCGGCCAGTGACAAGAGACCCCACACCATGCCCATACCCTTCTCCCTTCAGTCAACTTTGCCACTCACCCCTCTGAGCCAGAAGCAGAGGACTACCAATCTCCAGTTCTCCCCCAGCCCACAGAGAGGAACTGGAAGCACCACCATGACCTGGCCAACAGAGAACTGGAAGTGCTGCCAACACAGAGAGGCAGAGAGGAACACTTTGCCTCAAGATCCCTTCCTCTCACGGCTCCCACCAACATGTGGGAGAGACCTCAGTGCAGAGAAGGGGGTCTGGCTGTGGCCTCGTGCTCCCCAGGAAGGGTAGAGTAGACTCACAAATCATATCTCAGAGCCTGAAGCACATCTTCCCTAAGCCTGAATCAAGCAATCCATATTGACGGTGCTGCTAGAACAAGCCTCCTGCCCCAACAGCCTGACCAGCAGCTTCAGGGATGCAGGGCAGGGTGCATGGTTCCCAAGTCACACATGCTGCCAAGTAGCTGCTACAAGACCTTTGCCCAAGACAAGCAGATGGCTATTCATGGCATGTGAGAAAATAAGATTAGTTTATTAAGCTAAATTGGGGCATTTTACATACATTGCTAAGCAAAGGCTTAGGAAACTTCCTTGCAGTGGCTGAGCAGTGCCATTTGCACACTGACACTAATTACTAAGATACCCCTTTGTTTAATACTTCCACTGGATTAGCACCATTGCTGCTCCACAGTTGAGCTCATAAAAGTAGTTTTATGACATTTTATGATATATCCCACTTTGCCTTTGTCATTCTTGGCACAACTGTAGAGTCTAAAAATTAAGATTCCATTTCTTGTATTCAAGTGCTTGGCTGTGCTACTACACAGCAGCTGACATCAATCACGGCAAAGAGCGTCCTTATTTAAAGAGAATATAGACTGCACAAAGCTTTGGAAAAAGGAATGCACAGGCTGGAAAAAACTAAAAGGAAAAAAAAAGGGGGGGGGGGAAGAAGAGATTCCTTTCCACTTTATATGCCTTCCAAAGCATAAATGGTATTTGGTACCAGAACTGCTTCTGTCTTATCCTCTCACCATCCCCACGCTCATGCTTCTTTTTGTGCATTTACATGAGCCTAAATTATTCTAATCGCTTTGTTAGTAAACAATTATTTAGTTGCCATGCACACTAGAGCTGAGGAACAGGATAAGGCTTCCAGCTTTACCCCAGGTCTCCCATGGAATACTGGGCGACACTGGGTGCAGCTCCACCCCTCCTTCCCAAAGGAGATGGAGTATTAGACAGTCTGGCAGCCATTAGCTGACTCTGGTCAGCTTCTGATAAGGGCTCTGGGAATTCGTTAAATGCAGAGCCCACAGGGACTAAAGTCAATACTTCAAGGTCACCTTAGTCTCTTCCACAGAAGATATTTCCATTTATCATCCCATGATGGCTTGTGTGGGAAGAACAGCAGTATGTCTTCAGTTACCCAAGAGCAACGGCTACCCTGAAGCAGCGATGCTGAGAAGGCACCAAAGATGAAACTGGCTGAGATGAAACAGTTCTGCACACAGGACAGCATACAAGCCTGTATTCCCACCCACTGGAACCCCCCTGGATTTCTGCTGCCCAGGCCTCCTTCAGGCAGCAGATCCATCCATCCAGCCCTGCATGAAGCCTTCTCCACTCCCTCAGGACCCTCTGGCTACTTCAGGCAGGCCTGCCGGGAGCTCTGCAGCAGCACTCAGACACCCAGGTGACCTCACTGCCACTGCCAACAACCCCAGCTTTTCACTGCAGCTTTCTTGGCTGGTACCCTCCTCTAATAAGAGTATCCCAACTTCTACTAAGCGTGTACCCATCAAGAGGGGAACACGCTACTCAGCATTCTCCAAAACGCCACAGTGACTGCAAAGTCCTTTCCAACCCATTTGCTGAAACATAAACACGAGAAACCTAAACCAGCCCCAGGACAGGCACTGAGGAATTTCAAACTATCCGGTTATCCCGGAGTGCTTTTCCAGGGACCCGGGGAAAGCCTGGCGTGTCACAGCTCCGCTCAGCACACCGACCAAGCAGCACCGGGGAGCCCCGCTCCGTGCGCTTCCCCTCGCCCGCAGCTTCGGCCCTCGCACACCCCTTTGCCGAACCCGCTTTCTGCGCCCCTTCCCGGACCCAGCACCGTCCCCGCTCGCATCCCATCTCCAGAGGACTCCCCGCAGCCCTCACGGGTAGGGTGGGGTGGAGTGGAGTGGAGCGGAGCGAGACGGGCCCCGCCGCGCAGCGACCGTGGCACCCACCCCGCACCGGCACCGCTCACCTCCGGGCTCCGCTCGTCAATATGCGCCTCAGCCCTGCGCGGCCCCGCAGTCTGTTAAAGAGCCGGGGCGGAGCCATGGCGGGCCCGGCCCAGCCCGGGCCGTGGCGGCGGCACAACCGCCGTGGAGCTTGGCTCCATCCCTGCCACAGAGAGACCCGACCGCTGCGGCACCCACCCAGGAGCGCGGGGGTGAATGGGGTGTGTGAGCCTGCGACAGCCGCCCCAGCGGGCGGGAAGGCAGCAGGAGGTTCTCCGGCTGTGGGCTCAGGTAGAATCATAGATTCAACCAGGCTGGAAAAGACCTTTAGGATCACAAGTGCAGCCTGTACCCCAGCACTGCCAAGGCCACCACTAACCCGTGTCACTGAGGGCCTCGTCTGCACAGTTTGTGAGCGCTCTCAGGGACAGATTCCACCACTGCCATGGGCAGCTGTTCCCATGCCTGAGCACCCTCTCTGTGAGGGAATTGTTCCTAACGTCCAACCTAACCCCCCACTGGTGCAGCTTCAGGTCCTTTCCTCTCATCCTATCACTTGCTACCTGCGAGAAGAGGCTGACCCCCACCTCACTACAACCTCCTTTCAGGTAGTTGTAGAAAGTGATGAGGTCGTCCCTGAGCCTCCTTTTCTCCAGACTAAACACCCCAGTTCCCTCAGCTGTTCCCCATCAGACTTGTGCTCCAATCTGTGTTTTCACTCATTCTCCTGAATTTTCTTGAAATCCTAAACCTCTTCGCCGTCCACATGAGGTCAGTGCAGGCACCATGAAGGGGTCTCACCATGGGGTACGGGGGAAGGAGGTGTGTAGGGCTCAGAAGCATCTCTAGATGTCAGACAGGAGGTGGGCAGCAGCGGGTGCCTCACGGGAGGAATCAGCACCGTTGCTCCCTGCTGAGCCACAGTCCAGGCTGGACTGATTAGAAGTAGTTTTCACAAAAGACCAGCAATTAGGCCTGTCCTCACCAGCCTGTTCATGCTATAAAGAAGAGCTCAAGTGCTTCAGCTGCTTGTTAAAAGCGGCCCAGTCTCCCAAGTCCACAGGGCTGTCATGCAGTGGCTGGATTGGTCAGGACTATGCACAAAGCTCCCTGTGTTTATAGGGAGCTCCTCTTTATTAATCAAATACCAAATCAGCTATGCATTACGTGTATGGGTGCCAGGTTGCTCTGTTTCAGCACAGGAACAACTTCTTCAGAAATGAAGCCTGGCAAACTGGCCAGAGGCAGCTCCGCACAAAGGCTCCAGTGCAAAGCACAGCACAGGGAAATGGCTGTTTGCAGGTCAGGCGTGAAATCAGTCCCCTGGGACTGTTAGTGGCATGCAACCCGCATTGTCCAGCAGCCGGTATGTAGGGCTGAATAGCCTATACTGTGAGATTAAAAGCGACCTCCACATCAGGCCTCTGAATGAGAAAGGTTAGCTGTCCTTTCCCCTTAAATGTGCTTCTAGTGTGCTGCAGCCTGAGATCTTTTCCTTCCCATTTATGATTTTCTTTTTTCGCTTGCAGTGAATTGTGAATGACCAAATTGCGCATGATCTGTGCATGTCTCAGAGCCTTGCTCCTTAAGCAAAGCCAGTATCAGTTCCTGTGGAACAAGATGTTGCTTGCTGTGAGAAGAGACTGATCCCGTGAGGGAAGGGAGCACAATGGAAAGCAGAAGTATTAGCAACTGTTGTTTTACAGCTTGGAGGTTACATGAAGGGAAAGGATCTCTCAAAGTCAGACAAATAAGAGCTGTATGAGTCAGAGCAGTCTGACTCCATTTATTGCATGAAATGCCTGTGCTCTGTTGTCCAACCTGTCCCACTCCCAGCTCTTCTGGAAATATGTGTGATGATGCTAAGTTATTTACCATGTCTCCTCAGGTAGCCTCCAAAGCTGTTAGATTTTCCCTTTTGATAACATTTCCTACAGACTCTCAAAAATAAACAGCAGAATTCCTGAAGGGAAGAGACTAGCATTGCAGTTCTAGCAAGGTCTGCCCGTGCTGAAAGAAAGGAAATTCTTCCTGTGACTAAGGGGCCATGGTGGTATGAAATAAAACATGCTTCAGTGGTGAGGCACTGCTAAGTGAGCTAGAAGACAGTCTGACAGCCAAGAATTAATTTTCTCACGTCTAACAATTAGTTGGTCTGTCAGAAGCAGTGTAACTGTGAAGGACAGACACAAGTATGTCAGTAAGTCCGATACTATAGGAACAATATTAAGTAGTATGTCACTGTGATGCTGGGGAATAATACCTTGTAATGAAGGCAAACAAAAACAAGACTGAAAACTTTCACCACATAGTTTATTTCTATTGATAATGAATGTTTCTATCAATTTACTGTATTACATGAATATGTGTACATGTGTTTATAATCTATAAATGTATTTCTTATCTACAAATACATACTTTATATGTATGAGCATACATATTCTATCTCCTTATCAGATCTCTTCTTCTGTCTTTTCCTTTCCTGATGGCAAGGTTCAGAATTTTTTATAGATAAAGCCTGCATCCAGCCCTGCCACATTCCTCCTGTCTGTCCTGCACTCCGTCACCCTGTTACCCTGAGCATCCCTCCCATTGCCTGATTCGCCCCACTCCCCCCTTCACCCTTCTTGCTATTCTCCTGACACAACCCCATACTTCCCCATGCTCCTGCTGTAAATTCCTCTTTCCAACTCACTTCCTCAGCTTTTTGTCTGGCTTCTGCCATTTAGAGCTCAGCAGTTTATAATTAGGACAGTTTATTTCTGAGAAACAGCATTAAGGTGTATTAACAGCTCCCATTCATTCCTCTTGCTGATTCAACAGCTCTGTGAGCAGGGAGGTGTGCCTCTGTTTTCCTCTGCTTCCCTGGCCATGGGAAAGCCCACAGGCTTTACATAAATCCAGTTCTCCCTTCACTTGTAAAATTGACCCAAAGCATTTTTATCACCTCAAAACAAAATTCTCAAGGCTTTAACTATGCCAAAATTATATGTAAAAGTTTTGGGGAGCTGAGTAAATCATCGGCTCGTCTGACCTAGTTACTTCTTAAAAGAGCTGTTGCACGTTGGTGTCCTCAGGCCTTTTACATCCACTAAATACCTTCCACTCACCTGGGATTATCTTATCCTTGTTTGATCTTGTAAGCGTGGTCCCACATGCCTGCTTACAGCAGAGTCAATCTGCTTGCTCTGCTGGTAATCCTTACTATTATTTTATGAAAGCTTATTCTAGATAGCCCACGTTGTATTGTGCAAGGGGTTTAGTCATATACTGGCATCATTTGTGTCAGAACTAGTTTTATCCAAATGCTGCTACTACTGATAAAGCTCCCTTAATTAGGTTCTTGAAAGAGCACAATTTAGTTAATTTTCCTATTAGAAAAGATGGTTTACAGCTAGCATTAGACCTTATCCTCAACCAGCCTTTGAGGTCACCCACCTCACAGTGGTTCCTGTGGTATGTTGTTTGATTTCTCACTGGTCAACCCCAAAACTTGCCCCTAGTAAAAGCAGTTTTCAAGTGAGCTGTATGCAGTGTCAGCTAGTGCAAATTTCATTCATGCCTAGAGTTACCCAGATTTGCCCTATCCTAGGAGGGAATGGATGTTTAGCTAATTTCCTTAGCTAAATGTTCATGCATCTCAAGAGTGCTAAACTATATGAAAGTTACTCTACTGTAAAGATAATAGTGATAAATCAATGAAGTTTGCACAAATTAATGCAGATACAAAAGGGAATTCGAGAGTTTCCAAAGCTGTGGTGTTGTTTTTTTTTTAATTAGCTCTTGCAATCCAAACTCCAGATCTCAGGGACATTCAGTATGAGAAGGCTGAATTCTCATTGATTTCTTTATCATTGTTCATACTTATAAATTATTTCACTTTAGGAAATTTTAGTTCTAGGATAAAATTAGTTACAAAATCCCCATTTGCCTAGTGATTACAAGAAATAGCTACCTGGGTGTCCAGTTTGACTCAGAGGCTCTCACACCCTTCTCCAGCTCAGCAAAGTGGTCTGGACCCAGTGTGTTCCTAGTCTTCCAAGTAGATGGATCTGAACTCCTGCAGAGAGCTCCTATTAATTCCCAGGGTCTGGCACGCAATGCTTCAGCCTGATGTGAGGTTTATCTAAACCCCATAAAGATGAAAGAAACACAACCGTTTGCATCTAAGCTTAAGTACATTTAGCAAGGTAATGTACAGTGTAGGCTGCCACTGTTGATGTTATCAGGCAACAGCACTATAAAATCCAGCAAAACATGGAAGTGACTATATTCGAGGTTTTGAATGGAGGCTTCTGAAGAGCCCAGCAAAACATGAGCTCTATTTCAGATGCCAGCTCAGCAGAATACTAAAACCTGGGCTAGTAATGATGTCACCTCCCTGGCAGGAGGCATAATTCAGGCTAAAAGCATTGATTTCTTTAATAAAGCTCAGTTTATTCACTGTTCACTCACAAGATCAGATTATCCCTTGCATTGTGCCGTGGAAAATCCTGCAGGCGAGAGCTTCAGCAATCTCAGCCATGTACAAGCTCTGTTGCTGACTGACAGGATTTCATTAGTGCAGGACAAAACTTGAGAACTCACACACCTTGTTCCAGTGATACTGTTACTGATTTTTGAGGAGCTCAGGAAAACATGTTGAAGGTTCAGAGGGGACAGCAAGGTGAAATGGTCTTACTGCTGTTTTTGGAAAGCTTCCCAGCTCCATCCGGCTGCTGAGGGAGTTGCTGGGAAGATGTTACCTGGATAGTAGATGACAGCCTTGCAAAATCTATGTCAAAAAGCAGTTGGCTGGGCTGAAAAATGATTCAATGTAATTCTTTTCCCTCCTTTCACAGCATTGGTTATGACCCTACCCTAAACCCTTCTCCACCACCCCAGCACTGCTGCATGTAGCTTCATGCACTGATACGAAGAGGAAGCTCCAAGGCCAGTCATGCCAGGGTGGGATGGTGATCAAGCTGTTCTGGGCCTGCCTGCTAAGGAGCACTACCTCAGGCTCCGTTACATCACCTGTGAGCAGCCTTCGTCAGTCTCTGGCAGCCTTGGGCCGGGGCTCCCTGCTGTTGTGAGAAAGAAGAGAGTGGATGGTTTCCAAGTTGCATTGTGTTGCCATTGCATGGAGTTAGCTGCATCCTTACATCAAAGGAAAAGCGTTGCAGACTCCACAGAAACAGCTGGAGGGTGGTGAGCAGTAAACCCAGCAACGTGCTGGTGCCTGCTGGAAACCACTGCTATAAAATGTGTCTGTGGTGTCCCTCCCCCTGGCAGCACAACATGCTAAGGTGCAATGATGCTTCACCTTTCCCAGGCTAGGAACATCAGATCGAGGGAGAGGGAGTGGAAGTTTTGGCAGGAAACCCATCCAGCCTCAAGGGGAAAAGCTATTGAGTGTGGCTGGGCTGTAGCTTTTAGCATGTCTCCTTGCAGCCAGCAGTGGCTTAAATACCCTGGCTGTCTGCAGAGGGGCTTGGTGGGGTTGCATATTGTTCTTGTTCTCATCTGAAGGTGAGAATGAGAAATGAGCATTTTTTTTTTTTCCACTGAGCACTGGACTCCTGCTTTGCAACTGATTGTAATGCCAATGACAAAGCACGTGCCACTAAGGAGTGTATGAGCATGCTGTGAAGTCTCATGACCTCATGAGTTATATCAGCTAATGATGGCTATTAATTACTACAGTTATCATATACATAATACAGTTGGAGTACTTTAATTGTCTCTAACACTAAATTATTACTTGAACGAGTAAAACCAGGTAATAATAATACCATGGAAATGCTGATTACATGCAGGGGCTTCAGGAAGGAGAGGATGTCGAGACTGTTTGGAAAAGTCTCTGAGATTGTATTAATACAAAGGCTATCATAGTGCACACTGAGCACTCAATGTGAGTTGCCCAGCAGAAACTGCTCATCTGAGATACTTCCTTTCACCGTCAAAAGAGATACCCATCAGCTAACACTGTCATTGGTGCTCCCCTGGCCCCTTGATTCCACTTCTCTTTCCTACACCCCTGCCCATGCTCCATCCCTCTCGTAGGCCACACCACTAATGAGAGTGCACAACAGTTCCCAGTTAAAGCTAATCACGCAAAAATAATTTCTAGTGCAAGTCCTGTAGCTGTTGGCAGCTACATCATTAACAACAAATCATTGTAAGGTGGTCTGCTTTTCTGTGGTTTCCCCAGGTAGCAATTTATGACCTCTGTCCCCACACAGCAAGTGAAAACAAGCTGTACTTAAGAAGATAATGTTGGCTATCTATTACACATCACACATTCTTGGCAACGATCTCATTTTCTTGGCACAAATACAGAAGCATTAGGAGGCTACAGGGTGTCAGAACCTTTTCTGTATGGTGCCAATGGTCAGCTTTCAATGCTTGGCTTATTCATTAGCTTTAATCCTGCATTCAAATTATGACATCTGCACACACTGTCCTGTTCAGATAGAGCAGTGCCTGTAAAATACAGGTCACTTTTGCTAAGATATACAGGTGTAAAAAAGCAATGCAAGAGCAGTAATTAATTCTAGAGATATTTTATTACTTGGAAAAGAAAATACAGCATTAACAAACTGAGATTCTGTGCTCAGGAAAAAGCCCCTGGAAGTTACAGTATTTTCCTTAACTGGATTACAAATGTCACATTTGGAATACATTTAAAAATCAGGTATTCCTTCTTCTTTGTTGTGCTGTTTGTTTTTTACACTTTGTTAAGCAAGACAATGAAACAAGGCTGTTGCGCTTCTTAGTGATTCTGCTTCGTGTTCAAAGTCAGTTTATCTTTCTAGATAGTGAGGAACAGTAAGCTCCTTTCTCTTCCAGCACAGAGGAGATAGTCATCTGCATTATTGTTGCTATTATCTACTACAGGGTCTTTTCTGGTCTTCCTTGGGATGTAGTTTTTTTCATACAGTTAATTAAAAGACACATTGCACTGTAAGAAAAAACAGCATGTTTGGTTGTTGGAAAGACAGCCTCCTTAACCCAAGAATTAAAATGGAAGACATATGAACATAGGTTGGAGGGGAGTGAGCTGAGATTTTTGGTCTAAAAGTTAGGGAATAAACAAGGTTTGAACACCCAAAATGGTTCTGGACGTTGTTTTGTAGGTGTAAATGGAGAGATGGTGACAGGCAGAGGACAAAGTGTGCAGCTTGGAGTGATAAAAAAAAGCAAAGAGAGTAAAAAGTGTAAATGGGGGAAAAAACATAAGTGGTAATAAGAGAAACAGGAACAGAGGTAATATGCAAGATCCCCCTGGAAAAGGCCTCTGAATGAGGACAAAGAACCAACCTTTAATGCTGTTTGAGGCATTAAAGTCTCAACAAGGGGGACAGACAATCGTCAGAATGAGAAAGGTTTTAGTATTAGGTTGAAAATAAGTTTATTTCAAAATTCAGAAGTTTATTAACTCTGAATGGTCTGCTAGACACAGAAATGATCGCGTTTTCTCTGTTCCTTGCAAATTATGATAGCTTGTACTGTAAGATTTAGGATTGATTTTTTTTGTCCTAAGATGTTTTTCCTGTAGCAGTCGGTATGTTCTAAAGCTGTCATAGAATAGAATCATAGAATAGTTAGGGTTGGAAAGGACCTTAAGATCTTAAGACCTTTAATGAACAATACATTAATTTTAGGACTTACTGGTGATTTTTCCTTACCACCAAAAGGCTTATTGTCCTAACTCAAAATAATGGGTACTTCTTTTCAAAGACTGAATTTTGAGTCAGGAATATATGCATCATTATATATCCGTATGTTTACATGCATATGTAAGTACACACTTTGCCATTGTGATGTTTCCGTCATTTTGATACTTTGTCACATGCAGTGTTATTTACTTTCTATTATTTTTTTCTCCACGTTTGCACTTGGTGCAAGCACACACCACCATTTCAGTGTAAATCACCTAAGCCTTCCCACTCTTGATGGAAAAGCTGTGAATTAACATGTTGTACCCCCAGTTCAATGCTAAGTTTTTGTGCACATAATGGTCTTGGTGATGTGGCTCAGAGTAGGGCAGCAGAAGGGTCTTCTGGCGTTCCTTTCTCCTGGGGGCTGGTGTATGCTGTGCTAGAGCAGCTGTGGCTGCTGGACATCCATGGGGCCCACCATGGGGCTCTGATGGTGCTGCTGGGCTGAAAAACCCTTCTCAAAGTGGATAAGCTCCTTATATAGCAAGTCTGAAGCCAATTAAAAAAACCTACTAATGATAGTTAAGGAGGTCCATGGATTTCAGTAAGGTCTGGATGGGCTTTCACTCCTTTTCTTTGGCTGTCTTCCCCAATCTGCAAAGTGAGGACACCAGCTGACAGTGTTGGGATAGCTGTGTGGAGGCAATAGGTTTTAGCTATTGAGAGCCATATCACCATCACAGCTGGTTGCAACTATAATTCTGTCAGTAATTAAAAGTCAACATAATAGACTGAAGTTGAAACACAAGGCATTACTGTTATGGCACTGGTCATCCAGCAAGCAGCCTTCCATCTGGCTCTCCTTCACCATATGTGGTTTCAGTCTTGTCCCTGCAGGGGTCCACAACATCAGTATTTCCAGCAGCAAATTCTCAGCATGACTTTGGCCAAACCCCACAGAAACAGCAATGGAGCAAAAGCGCAGCAAGCACTGAAAAGTTTCGGCAGGTTTTGCAGCATTGCCTTCAGAGTAATTTCACCTTCCAAAATCTTCACAACAGAAATGAAAGAGTTTTGTTTCCATTCTGTTGTTATTTGGCGTGAATTGGGCATCTTAAAGGCCCTTTGGCATCGTACATGTTCTTCCAAACCAACTTTCAATGTCCTGAGAAGAATTACATGGGCCTGAAATTCAAAACTAAAATTTGTTTTGATTTATTTACATGTAATTGTTGTCATGCAACCAGATACTGTTTTCAGTTTGGTGTTAATGTTCCCAACAAAAAAGTTAATGGAAGTCAAAAGTAATTAGCACTCAGTCATTTTATGCAAACCAGAAGAGGATTTGGGGTATTTTGTTGTTGCTGCAAAATATGTACAGTAACATAAAACTGCTTTGCAACTTAGCAAATTTTTACTATTTGATGATGCTTTCAATGGTCTTCTCTAAAAAGTAGAGGAAGGAACAGTGTGATTCCATTGCCTGTGGTGGATTTGGAGTCTGGTACCAAAACCAATAGGGAAATCAGCTGAAAGATGAAGATTTAACCAATCGACTGAGGCACTTGCTGAATAATTACATGTTCAGGATAAGGAATGCTGGTAGTTTCCATCAGCCTGTGCTCTTTGCTGCAATCATAGCTATCACTGCAGCTAAATTTTGGTATTGCTGTTCCTCTTGAAAATTTACTTTACTTGCTTTTATCTGTTATAACTTCCATTTTCCTTCTGACCTTTGCAGACAGCAGCAGGGAGGGGGGGTTTCTCTTTTCTTTTTGTGCCTGTAACGAATTTTGGTTGTGAATTTCAGGCTCATGTAATTATTCTTTTAGAATAGTGTTTTCTACGTTAATCATCTCAGTAATGTGTATGGAAGTCGTTTCTAGGGGTTACCCGCTTGCTTATACAAACACTTCCTCATATTCGTTTTGCTTTCATTGCGTTGACACTCCTCCAGCCCTCGCCATATGGAAAATGTAGGACATACCATGTTGCCTAATCCTTTATTTTCCCCTTTGCCTGGCAGTCTTTTCGCTACCTCCACCCCAAAACCTTTATCAGGCCTATTTTACTCCTCCTTGCCTGAGAGCAGCCCACAAGTCTGTACAGAACACACACACATGCACAGACACATGCACACATGTTTACACGCATATATATGAACGCATTCTTTTCACATGTGCTGGGAGGACAACATGTTTTACATCATCTCACATCTATTGCCCTGACCTTTTCAAATAGCTCCTGTCAAGTTTCAGTGTTGTTTCAGTTTGTCTTAGCAGCATGTTTGTAGTTGAATTTATGTAATATTTTATAGCCTGATTCTTTTCTCCCTCATCGAGCTATACTTAGGGAAGAAATGTTGGAAAAATAAATACATCCACAAGAAAATTATTGTGCAATATACCACTCTAATGCTAGAATTTCACTGCTTTATAAGTAATTTCATGTATAGACGAGGAACAGACTTCTGATTTACTACTGTCTGAATTAGTCATATATGGTAAATTTCTGTAAAAGGGTCATATTTGACCGAAGGTGTCTGTTATTGTTGGCATTAAGTGGTATGCTTTCCAGAGCTGCTAGACTACTCATGGCACTGGACCAATTGGTTATTTTGAGAGTAGATAAAGTCTTTGTTTAGCCTCTGGCACTCAGTATAGCTGTTAAAAATGGCTTTCTTTGTTTTGCTTTAGCTTTTCTGTTGCTTTTAAATCTGCTCCATTCTATGGGGTTTTGTCACAGGAGACAAGGGCCCTGAGTACTAGGTGCTCTCTTTCTTGGGTGTCTTCCCAGAAGGCTTAATTTCAGGTGGGTTGGAGGAGGACATGTGCAGATACTGTAGATACCGAACTTTGCAGTGTCAGCACTCCTACATTTGTCTAAGACCAGCAGCTGCCACTGTTGCTGGTGTTCACTAGACGTCAGATATGGATTAATGTTATATCGCACCACCTGGAGAAGTTGGATCATATTTTTTCCATGTGTGTTATCTCACTGCGTACAACTTGGAGTCAAACCCAGTAGAGGATTGGACAGTTAAAGGAGAAGCATGTTTATACCTGACTGCAAAGTTTCCTCAGTTCCTCATTTCAAGATTGCTGGACCTTCATGTATGTGTAGACCCAGAGCTGACCCAGCTCTGGCACGGAGGTCACCTCAGGGTGTGGAGGATGCCTGAGGCCAGCCAGGATGCTAACCAAAATATTCCTGCCCCACAGCCATTGCTATGCTTAGTACACAGGCAGGATTGTTCTCACAGAAACACCATTGCCAGTTTCCCTGAAGGCAGCTTGTGGTGCTATTGTGTGAGATAATCTTGCAATTAGAGCAGTCAACAAGGGTCTGGGAAACTCCTATTTAGCTCTTTTTCCAGAGGGAGAGGATGTCAGTGGTCCCAGAGGCCTGTCCTTTCCAGGCTCCAAGCTGCCCTCTGAGAATGGGGTTGCCAGGCCTGCGTGCAGAAGGGAATAGCATGTGCTGTTGGGGTGAGGTTTTATCCACCCTGTTCTCCCTTATGCTCAGGGCTGCTCTAGTTCATCACCCAAGGACTGCTCCCTGTCAGAGCATGCTAGCAGTTACCTAGTGGAACAGGGAGGCCAGGGCAGCCGGGGCTTCCCCATCAGAGGTGTCTGGCCCTGGGGCAGTACAAACACACAGCTCCTCCCTATTCCTCCATTCACTCTCCTCCATGAACTTGCTGTGCAGGACCAGGAGTGCCCCAGCCTGGGCTGGCCCATTTCCTTGGGCATTGACCAGAGAAGTCAGATTTTGTGCCCTAGGAATTCTGAGCAAGGGCTCTTACCAGTTACTGCCCCAGCTGCTACTCTTCCATCTCTTCCAGCTGTGGTCTGGAAGGCAAGCAGGCTGTTCTGTTTTCAAAAGCCATGTGCTGGGTGCAGAGGAAGGGATGCCCCTGAGGCCAGCACACAGCCAAGGTCCCAAGGGGCTGGACTGAAGGCTGCTTTTGCCTCCTGGTCTCTACCTCTCTATAGTAACCCACTGAGTCCATGAGCAAAGCTGGGTTCTGCGGGCTCTGTTTTTACTGAGGCACCTGTGTGTGTCATATATACAGCCTCACTGCTGAGCCGCAGGGACCCAAGCGTCCACACTGGTCCCAGGTCTGTGGGCTTGATCCCAGCAGAAGCTTTCATCCTGTTACACAGCTGGGACAGACTCTGTGTGGCTCAGGAGGTCAGTGGACTCCACTGATCTATAGTCTGGAGCAATTGGCTGGATTCAGGCTCCGTACTTAAAGTACTTTTTATCAAAGAAGTTCCCCAAAATGGTTTTTGTTCAGTAAAATGAACACTTAAGGATATACCTTAAATCCCATCAGCTTGAATGGCTCTTAAGTAGGTTCCCCTTAGTAGCTTTGCAGAGCAGGGCAGTGACCTCGGGAACTGATTTCGCCAGCCCTGCTCGGACACATGTCTCAGGTCTCGGAGCTGAGTGAGGATGTGATCCTCCACAGAAGACATGACCACGCGTTTGGATGTACAGCATAGAAATGACACTGTGCTGTCTTTCTGTACTCTCCACAGCATGTGTTCCAGACAGCTCAGCAGAGATGGTAGACTTAGAACATTTATACACTTGAAGCTCATAAAATATGTTGTACTCCTCAGCCTTTTGAACTGAAGCACTCCCATATTTTCTAAAGCAGTTTTTTAAACAGCAATCAATGAAAATGTCTCCAGGAATCCAGTTTTCCAGGATACAGCTCCTCATTCATCTTGAGTACAAAGCTAAGCTGCAAAAGGCCCAACTCAGCAAACTCAAACCCACAAATTTACTTTAAGCCCCAGGGGAGCCTCCCTGAGTACCACTCTGGCTTTTGTTAGCATGTGTTTGAAGAGCCTGAACACAGAGTCCTCATGTTGGAAATATTTATGACAGTTTGACAGCATTTGTTTGGAAATGTCGCTCCAGCAGCACATGGACCCCACTCCAGCCCTCAGTCAACCAGCAAGTGGGTGCCGCTGGTGCCCTGTGCTACAGGTGCTCTGAAAACAAACGTTTGAATGATTTACAGAGGGATGAGAAAGAGAGTGAGCTCCAAATTTCTGCTGTGGATGAAAACCTGTTTCAGCAAAAGGCAAATTTTTATCCAATGTGTGCCCAGTCTGTGCAATTTAGATGCTAAATTTCAGCTCTCAGTATTGCCTAAAATATAGGGCTGAACTATGTAGTCCTTCATCAGTAGTTGCTTGAGGCATCTGGATCTTCTGAAATCTCAGCTGAAGTTTCTGATGCAGATAGTGCTGTGGCACAGGTACCTGCAGTATCCCTGAGTCCCTGTTCTCCTGAGGCACAGGGCTCCTAACTGCTCCCACCACCACCACTTTTGCAGGGCCTGAAAGGGAGGACATACTCCACCATCCTCATATACAGCCTCTTGATCCTGGTGTAAAGGCTTTGAAATCCCAGAGATGTTATTAGGTTTGTTTGTAATTCAAGTGAAGTGACAGGACAGGGAAGAAGGGAGATCATGCAAAGAGTGCAGCAGTTAGCTCATGAGAGCAGGCTAGTGAGCAGCATTTCAATGAGGGTTTGAAAGGCACATGTGTACACTATTCCTGGCCTGATCCTGAAGTCCTTGTGCTACTATTTGCTCAAACAAGCTGTTAACATCAGAGGGTTTGTCTATACTGAGTGATGTACACGCAGAATGAGAGCATCAGTATTTGATGTCTCCCAGTGAGAGATAAAGCTTTACAAAACAGCATGCTTTAAAAAGCAATTTGAAGAGCCAAAGGAGGTGAGGGGTTAAACAGGAAGGCAGGTCTTTTGCCCTATAGCTAGAATTCGTTTTAACACTGAAGAGCACTATGGGTACAAGAAAGCTCAGCTTAT
The DNA here is from genome assembly GCA_025447955.1 of Psilopsiagon aurifrons. Taxonomy (NCBI): domain Eukaryota; kingdom Metazoa; phylum Chordata; class Aves; order Psittaciformes; family Psittacidae; genus Psilopsiagon; species Psilopsiagon aurifrons. The sequence continues at coordinate 21,019 of JAOEHY010037421.1, read as the reverse complement.
TCTTGATGCCTTGTTTTGGCCAGCTCATCGCTTTGCTTGGTTTTGGCTGAGTGGCTGTAGTGGCTTGTTTCCATGGTCATTGTTGGCTCATCAGTTTTACTCAATTCTTCAGCATTTTCAAAGGGACCAATTAAGGCCATTTCCTTGAACTTCATCATTAGGGACACTGCTCAGTTCGCACACTTCTCTTACATGCCAGATCTGGTGCAGCTGTCCCATGTTTCGGGTCTTGTGCAGCTTCCTTTTGTGGAACTGGGATTTCTCCTGTTTGTAGGAGAAAAGTTTTCTATCTGACTTGAATTTCCCCAGGCCTAGAATGATACCCAAGAGGAAACTGGACCCTGTGTTTCTTTTATTTTAAATGCATCTTCACAAACTTCTGCCATAAAGAGCGCTCTGAATTACCGGAAGCGGGGGCAAACGGCATCCCCCAGGGTGCACTCTGTAGTGTATGGAAACTTTCTGTGATAGGATCTGGGTCTTAATTTGAGGTTTCATTAAAATAAAGATGTCAAAATACTGATCGTTTCAAACTGTATGCAGCATGTTTTAGAGCTGGCTGCTGAGATTTCACTTCAGTCTGCATCAGGATTGCTGATGCAAGTCACTAGTATAAGTATTACTAAAAGGTTCATTTTCTCTTTTGGTGTGGCTGCTAGTGCTCTAAAGTTTTTAGTTTCATATTTTTTCTGAATATTACTTGCAAACTGCAAGTGTGCATTCTCTATGTCTCTTAACAAGAAAATAATGTTGAAGGACTATAGCTTGTGTCCTACAGTAGCTGGCAATGACTTCATTCGCCTACTTGAAGATTCTTTCGCATTTTATTTTGTGGAGAAATGACATGTATTTCATTTTTTAGATTGGATGAGAAGCATATGGGCATTTTCATCTTTGAATAAACATTACCCCTCAGGAAGTGAGGATCAAAGAGCAGAAATGATGCTTCATCTTTGCTTTGTTTCTTAATGAATTAATCAAGTTATTTTCTCTTGTCCTGGGCTCTGGCGGGCCTGAAATGCAGGAATTATGGATGTGGTAATGGCTGCTTTTCAGTAACAGATCCCTTCTCTTTTTTTTTACCTTTTTTTTTTCCAGCTTACCTATTTGTTTTGAATATACTTGTTCATTTCTCCAAGTACTTGTAATTAGGTTTAATTGCAAACACTGAAAAATTCTCTCTTTCCAGATAGTAGCGTAGCTAGGAATGACAATTCAGATCATCCCAGGTTATCCTCTACAAGCAATCACTCTTCTTGTGCTACAGCAAATCACTTCACTTGCAATGTTTTAAACAAATATGCAACAGAAGTGACAAATGCGTTCCTCTTACAATTTTTTCTTAGAGAAAGCTACTAAAAAAATTATCTGGTACATTTATTTTCAGTTCAGTACTCCTCTGGATTTGGTTCTGAGTTATGGAGAAGCCAGATCCTGTTTGTGTCTCTGCTACCTATTTCAGCAAGTCACCTCAGCCTAGAGCACTAGAGGCTATCTCACATTAATATGCTGATATATGCCCAGGATCACACGTACCTTCCCCACATGCTGTGTACAAACACCTTGCAGTGAATAAATGCTTCTCCATGTGTTCCCATCAGATGCAATCGTTGACAGAACTGATTTTGGATGAAACAATGAACTTGGGCTTCCTTTGCATCCATGAAACAAGCTTTTGCCTTTGGAAACTTAAATAAGAAGTTCATTTTCCAGTAGATTTCCATGTTGAATAAATGAATGCAGGAGGGAAGGGAAAGTAAGTACAACAGCAGATGTAGGTAAGGGGTTTATAGCCCAGAAGGAGCAATGAAAGTTTTTAGGATGTGGACATTTTCCCCACTGCCATGTTATGACCCTCATATATTGTGAAAGGGAAGATGATTGCACTGTAGCTGTGTTACTATAATGTCATAAAATGGATGGGATGGTATCTTTCAAGGAGACTATCAAATGATTCAGTAGCATGGATAACTAACTGCGGATTTCTCTGCATGACAAGACCAAGTTGTAATAAGAGCTTGGGAATAATGATGCTATATTTTTCCATTAAAGAAAGTTTTTTTATTTCTGGAACCTTGACAGATTTTAGAGTAGCATAGACTTTTCTTACCACTGAAGCCCATATCTTTATTATAAAGCCAAACTGGTCTCTCCAAAACCACGTTATGCATGTTGTAACAATACTCTCCCACAGACGATGAATGGTTAGAGCATATTTTTCCATTTGAATCATCCATTCACTTAAAAATAAATTCTCTTATTAAACAAAATACAACCGTGCAACAAGCTTTGTAGGTTTGTGTTCCTTCTCTCCTCTTCATTAGACTATTAACATTTTGTTGCTGTTTCAAATAATTTTCTGATGACTGCATCATTTTTCCTCTTCCCCTCCCATTTTCTTTTCCACATAATAAAAAGCACTTTCCATCCTTGCTTTGTTGCAAGCACACCTAAGTAAAATAAATGGCCATGAACTGATCCTGCAGTGGCATAAATGCAAATACATCAGTAGTGCTCCCTGAAACCAGCGGTCACACAGCTGAACATGAAGTTGCCTGTCTGCGTTTCTCTGCTGGATAAAGCCCTTGAAGAGAAACAAAGCCATCATTAGAATCTCTGACAGTGATCACTGAAGAAAACAGAGTCTCCAAAAGAGAAGGTTATGGGGGAGCATGAAAGCATATGTTCTTTCTGCAAGGCTGGCACTCTTGGTGAGCAACAGTCACTGGTGATACACCTTTTAGTGGGTATTATCTGTCCATTTCACAGCCCCAGATAAAAGGTGAACAATATCCCAAGTTCCAGGAGTGATTAGTTTTGATAATTGTTCTGCTGCTTGCTTTGTGCAATTTACTTCTATAAATACACACTGGGGGAATCATTTGTCTAGTGCAGCACAGCACAGTAATTTCCTATATAATTTCATCCAATTGCTGCAGGAACTCATTTGAGCAATTGTTAATTAATCATTAACAATCATTAACTTTGGGTAGCAATGAGTGCTGATCAAGATTTCCATGCTGCATTTTTAATTTCTGAAGGTTCATCATTAATCAAATTAATATCATTTTTTGTTATTTTAGGAAAAGAAACATTATACATCCTATCCACTCAAAGGAACTGTTAGTAACATCTATGTCTTTAAAGTCATTGCACGCCTTCACTCTGGCTATTGCAAAAGTCAGAGGCCTTTTTGCTGCATAAATTACTTGAAAATATTTTGCAGTTTAAATTAACAATGCTTTCCCATTGTTCCTGCTGTTCGGAACAACCATGAAGGCATTGACACCACTCCCACTATTTCCCTCATGGTTAATCCTCTTTGCCTCATACCTCATGGCTTTGAAACAAAAACAACAAGCAGCTATTTGTAATACTTCTAGTGCCACCTTTTTCTCAATGATGTAGCTACTAATGATCTATTTTTCCATTAGTGAATCCTTATGGCCCATCAGCACCATGCTTGTAGATGAGGTAGATGTTGCTGCTTCAAGACTGTGCAGCTCTGCACTAAAGGAACTTTTAATTCTAATTGCTTCTTACCCTGAAGTGACATTGCGCTGTCCCCTTGGAAAGAAGAGAGTGGCACAGCCCATGATGACATGCAGATGGAAACCTTCCCTTAGGACAAAAGGCTAGCCATTGTCTCTGCTTTCCTTCCTTCACACTTTTACCTGTCAACCTTGACAGCAACTGTGGTGGGAACGAAAAAGCAAGGAGCACCCCTCCACCACATCTCCAGTGAGGACCTTCACCCTCTGTAGCCTGTCCAGGCTGCACCAGCCAGATGCTGTACCTCCAGTCCCACCCGGGACTTCAGGTGACCCCCCAAGGAGAAATCAGTCTTGGGAAGTGAAAGATATCCCCTTTCTGAGGTGCAATGGAGAAGCAGCCCAGAAGCTGAGATGTTTGCAAGTGCTGGGAGGATGAGGCAAACAGGCTCCTTAAACTCCTGGCTCCTGGTTCAGCTCCAGCACCCTGGCCTCGGGCAAGCAACTCCCATACGTGTGCCTTCACTCTGGCCAGGAAAAATGGGGTAATAATTAACTCACAGGTCTGTGAAGTACTTGAGCAAGAAAAAACAGCATATTTGAACAGCACCTCATTGGCTGAGCCTACGTCTGAGATGACAGAGTGAGCTGCAGGACCTTGCCATGCCAGCACTGAGCTTATCAGGGTGTGACCTTCCAGCCTTGGGATGCAGAGCTTAGCCACTCCTATCACTGCATTTACTGAGATAAACCGATCACACACTTGCCTTACCAAGAGCTGTAAAGACTAAGGTTGGCAAGTTAAGCCCCTTGACTGTGAAAATGCTATAGGATGGTGCTAACGTTTTATCACTGCTGCTTGCCACACAAATACATGCTATTGCATTTATTATTAGAATGTGTTTCCCATAGAGCTGCAGATTGGGAGGCCATGAATAGTATCAGGCTGAAAACAGGGTGATCTTATTTCAAGGAATTCCAGAGGAATGAACAGTAATTTGCCACTAATTGCAAGGAAGCTTTGATAAAAACTCTGAACAGATTCCCAACAGCACATATTTTCCAGAGCCTGCCTGGTAATTTTCAATAAACCCCAAGAACAATATGACCATTAACTCTAATGCTAAATGTCATCCAGATTTGTTCACATCATTCTTCACCACACTGTATCTTTTCTATGGGTGTTTTCATAATTTATGGTGTGTGGCCACATTTGGGCTTGCTCAATTATACATCCATGGAAAAATGTTAGATGAAGGTCAAATGAAGCCCACAAGGGATGGGTGATTACCTTTCCCCTTTGACTCTTCTTTAAATAGTACAGAAGTTATCATCTAGCTTGCGGCTACATTTGTAGACAGATTGTATCTGCACAAACCCCTTCCCACCTAAAGGCTTGATTGAAGACCCACTGTGGTCTGTGGAGGCTTTCACTGATCTACCGAGATTTTCAATTTGCATGCTAAATAAAGTGACATGCTTTTTTTGTAAAGAGCTCCACCTCTTCATGCTTGGATGGCGCTGCTCATGGTCTAGGGTGAGGTGTCCCTGCCCCTGGCAGGGGGGTTGTAACTAGATGATCTTAAGGTCTTTTCCCATCCTAACCATTCTATGATTCTATGATTCTATGTTGTTCAGTGGCTGTAAGTGATCAGAAAGTTACCAGCTGTTTGTAACCCTATGCTGAAAGCTTCCCAATTGTAATAATACTGTTTCATTATTGCCAGCCATTTTAAAAGGTAGAGGTCCTTTTGCTTAGATTTGTTGCCATATAAAGTTCCACTAGCCGTAATCAATACCAGAGGACTTCAGTTACCAACCAAACAAAACTGGTGGATGGTTTGCAAAAATGCAATTTGTAAAGCCTCATGAGAAAGTTCGTTCTTCAAATTATCAGGAAATACTGCAAATTCACTGACAAATAGAAAGCTCTCTCGAATATTTTGTCATCACGAAAGATCTGTCTATACAGAATGTTACTTTAAATTAATATTTCAGCTGGCTTATGTTTAATTTATTCTGCGTAGCTGGCCTGGTTTTGTCCTATTGACAGAAGAGTAACAAATGCATGAATGTGCTCTGATTCCCTAATTCCCTATTCAATAAAATATATTAAAAAATGAAGCACAAGCTGTGTGGTTAGTTCTCTTAAGAAGATTAGCAGACATGGCATCCCAGTCCTAGCTGTGCTGGGAACCCGGCTGTCAGTTGCTGAAAGGCTAGGATCAACCTTCACATACAAATAAGCCATTAAAAAGTATAGTTGTTGAAGTTTTAAGTTGCCTAAATTAGGAGATATTCTTATACTGCCTAAATTGGGAGATGCTCATGATATCCATTAGGTCAAATCCATTGCTGACATAAAGCCACAGAAAGAAGTGCAACTCTGAAGGCCTGTAAGGGCCTTCAGTAAAAGGCTTCTAATTTCAGCATAAAAATATCAGCTATTATCTTTTTGTGTTTAAATGCCAAAGGATAGTGTAAATGAGAGATTCTTTACATCACACATTGTACTTGCTGATCATGTAGGTAAGGGGGTTTTACTGTGCTCTGCTTTAAGGTGTCCACTCCATCTCCTGGCTTGGGTGCGGCCACCACTCTATCCACGAATATGTCAGAGTGAAGGTACTAAAGAGATATTTTAAATGTTTTAGTCTCTGTCTTATAATTGTACTCCGATTTGAAATGCTGAACTATAGCAGATTCTGTTGTATTTTTGCAGAATAATAAGCTGCAGATTGTTATTCAAAGAAGCTTCCTTGAGAACATTTGCGGGAAGAAAATGGCTTGTACGTAAGCACTGACGGGATGGGATGTGTCTATGGGATTGAAGGGATGATGGGATTTTTCTATGAATGAGAATGTGACCATGTATAGCAGCATGCTGTACCAAGAGAGGATAGTGTGCTTTTCCTGAGGACAGCAGTTCTCCCTCTGTGTTAAGTTACACAAGCTGGTTTGTGGGGTAGAGCTGAAGAGCCAGTGTGTCTCTCTGGTTTCTGAAAGCTTCTGCCAAGAGAGACATTCTGGATTTCACTGTGTGCTTGAACATTTAGTTAAATTATAACCCAACTTTCCTAAAATACCTGAAAATCTGGTGTGGGTGCCCTCCACACACTTGATCAAAGATCTGTAGCTTACCTGTGGGACCAGACCAACTTAGTATTTGAAACCTGGTGTAAATGTTAGCAACCTGTCTTTTTCAATAGAATCATAGAATCACGGAATCACAGAATGGTTTGGGTTGGAAGGGACCTTAAAGATCACTTAGTTCTAACCCCCTGATGGGACACCTTCCACTAGGCCATGTTGTCCAAAGCCCTGTCCAACCTGACCTTGGAAAATCCATTATAGATGGAATTTCAGGGTCAGGCACAAAGTGAAGTCAGACAAGGCCAGGCAATTGTTGGGCTGAGAGGGGCAGAGCATGTGCATCAGCATCCCATTTGCACTGCAGCCTGTTACCAGACTCTGCCACTGAGGACAAGTATTCAGTGAGGTACTTATCGAACTGGAGAGGTCAAGGTGCAATTATGCATTGCTATTTGATCAGCTGTAGTCTAATCATAGGAAAAAAAAAACCCCAACCAACCAAAATCCCGTAATAAACCCCACGATGAAACAAAACACTGGTTTTCACCCAGACAAATGACAAATGTACATCTGAATACTTCTATAGCCAGAAAGCAAGCAATTCAGAAAATGCTTATCTTTTCATACATTTATGCAAAAAGCCCCCATGGATAACTATAGTATCTTCATTTTTTGCTAGTTTTTGTCCTTTTGTGTAATAAGATATTTTTAAATTACTCCCTTCTGACAGCCTTCTAGAAGAGCTGTAATTTCTTTTCTCCCTCCCTCGCTGTGCTTTGCAAAGCCACATTACATTGCAACATTTAAAGCAAGGGAAGAATTTGACAGTACTCCATAAAAAATGTACTTTTCAAGAACAGAAATAATAAATGCTCAGGAAATCGCTGGTTTTTCTGTTATTGTCCATTAAATCCATGGGAAGGGAAAAAAATACTGAAAAGCTGCTAAAAGAGCCACTAGGCCAACCTGCTCTTTAAACACAGAGGAAATTCAGGAGACTTCAGTGACATGATTTCTGCAAGCAGGAAATTTTGAAGCTAATAAAATTTTAGTTGGAAACCACTGTTACAATTTGCAGCTTTATTTATACTTTGCCTTCTATTCTGCAAATAAGCTTTCCATATTTTTTTTCCTCATATTAGGTGTTCCATTTCAGGCTAGGCAGACGTTTTAAGGCCAAAACCTCAGTTGTCAGTAGATTTATGAATCAGTTTTGCTACAAGAAGGAGCTCTAAAAGAAGTGAAGCAATCTGGTATTTCTGGTATAGGAAACAAGTATCCTTCCATGTACTCAAAAACATCATTATGTTGTTGTTTAATGATAATATTCTATTCTTTTCCTGATTTACGTATTTTGGGCCTTCCGAATACCTTCATCTTCCAATTAGCTTCCCTATTACATGTATAATTAAAGACAAATCAGATTATGGAGATTAGCATATATTATAAACCATTTTACTAATTTCTGAGGGCATATTCTTACAAGGGATAACACAGAAATTAGAAGGGTAATTAGGCTAAAATTACCTTTGCTAATGAATCTAAGCAGTCATTTAATCCTCCAACAAAAGACACATTTTGATACTTTGGAGGTTGAAGGTGTGATTCTCAGGAACCAACATTAGGAATAAATCCGTGGAGTTTCAAGAAGACATACAAAGAGCTCAGCTCCAAAACACCTGAACTAATTCTCTGTAAACCTGCTGCCATTGGGTCTAACTGTGGTTGCTTAAGACATTCCATAATGTTGTAGGAGTCTGAGGCTAGATGAAATATCTCTCTGTGGAGTACGGCTGTTCCCACTTCTCTTGGAGCTCACAAGGAGAAAGAAGGGGGTTTAAGGAGTCAGTGCCCGTGTGCTCAAACAAGCACAATGGCACCTGCTATCGGGGGCCAGTGAGGGCAGAGTGCATGCCCAGGTCCTTACCTTTGGCCTATCACCCAGGGAGATTTAGTGCTGCAGTGGATGAGGAGTTGATGCGGAGTCACGGCCAAAGTGTCAAAGGCAGAAAGCTGTGGTGGAGGGATGCCCTGCTCCTGTCTGTCCATGGTTTAAGTGCAGTGGACCCACTCCCCTATTCAGCAGCAAAGTACACTGAATTCAGGAGTAGTTGTTTTAACAGAAGAAAGCATCTCCAGGTGTCAAAGCTCAGGAAACCCAGCATAATTTGCAGCCACAGAATAGGGACACAGCCTTTGAAGGGTGGTTAGTCCCAAACCTTTATGTGCACTTGAGTTCTTGGCTCTCCTTTGAATTAGGAACCAAAATAACCCTGAGGGCTCCTATCTTAGTGTCCCTATCTGTAAGCAGTACTTTCTACTTCATATATGCTAAATCTGCTGAAGAGGGCAAGTGGTTCAGTGATAGAAATGAAAGGGCGCAGAAGTACTTGAGACCCACCAAATAAGGACTCAAGAGCTATTGCAAGTGCAGTCCTTCTTTAGGCTCAAACTCATACTGAAGCGGCACTATTCACTAGAGGCTTCTTTTCTCCCCAGTTCTCCACTGGGATAGGTATCTGTGCTCAGTCTGGAGCAGAGTACTCCTGCCCCTTGTTCTTCATTCTTGGGATGTATATTTGGATTATCACAATCAAGCTGTTCGTGTTTAACAGCTGTATTTTCTAATGCTAATTGCCTGCTGAAACTTTGAGCCTTTGAGCTGAAGATTTCCAGACCAGGTTTCTGCCCTGGCTTAATTCCATTTAAATGTGTAAGTAACAAAGTGCAGCTATTCTTGTAGGGAAAATATTCTCCCTTCATCTGAAGGACAAAAAGAAGAAAGCGATGGATTGTTTTGAACAGCTTCAGTGTCGAAAGGAGTGGGAGCAAGGAAAGACTGAAACACAGCAGGAAAATAGTCCTTTGAGAGGCAATGAGCCTTTTTGTGTTCCAGTGAAGCTAGCCAAGGTTTGGAGATGATAGTTTCCATATGCATAACAGGTTTGCACAACTATTTCCCCATATTCAGCATAAAATGAGGCAGTGCTTTGCATGGTGATACCGTTCTTTGTATACACTAAAATAACTCTCTAGCTGGTGAGGTGGGCCATACCTCCATCACCACAAGAAGTGAGGGGATGGGAGGAGTGGACAAGCTTTAATGTGCAAAGTTTCCCACTGGAGATGATGGGTTTTGACCTGTTCAACATCAATGAACTTTTTCCTTGAAAAAGAAAAAGAATAGGAAAAGACCTACTACTTCAGCCACTGAGCATGTGTGCATGGGTGCGGAGGCTGCTCTAAATGACACCTGGCTTACCTGACTCCAGCCTATGTGCCTCAAAATGTCAAGATCGAGGCAATATACAGTATCAGACAAAATGCAGTAAACATTTCAAGAAGAGTATTTATGGACTTAGAAATGGAGAGATCTGCAGAGAACAGAACTAAGGCAAAAAGGGGTAAAGTGAATTTTGGAGAAATTGAGGCATATAAGGGTATTATTGCAGGTGTTTTTCAAGCCTATCTCTAGCGCAAGCACAGTGTTGTTTGCAGGCCTTGATCACTCATCTTGAAAAATCCCAAATAGACCAATGGGAGAAGTTGTAAACTACTGTTTAATAGAAGAAGCAATTTTCATTGAATGTCACTGGCAAAACAGTCTTGACTTGGGTGATTTTACTTCATTTAATTTTTTGCAACATTAACATCAAACTTTAATTACTGATTTGGATATTTAGGAAAAGACCCTTAAACAAACACTTAGAACAACATCTTTGCTCCCTCAGCTTAAACCAGACACCTCCCAAGCCTCAGCCCCCCTTGTTTCCACTAGCCCTGCCTCTCAGTCCCCCCCCAACTCCTGTGGTGAGGTGATGGGCAGTGCTCAGTGGTGGGTCTGTGCATAAGGGTGTGTTTCAGCTGCTTCTCCCTGTTTCCTTGTTCCCTCTGTCCACCGGCTGCAGGGGTGTCTGCGCTGGTGTGGCTCATGCATGGCCACAGTCCCTCTGAGGTACTTCTTCTGGCACAGAGCAGCTCCTCCCATGTGTTTCTTCTGCCTCCCTTCAGGTATTTCCCACCCCTGTGTCTTATTCTGCTTCTCCTGTCCCTTTCCTTGAGCTGCTGGAGGCAGGCCCTGGGGATGCCCAGGTGATTGTGGCTCTGTCTCATGCCCAACATGATGACAGAAATCATGAAACCTGTTCTGACAATGGTAAGAACCAATTTTCCTGGAGGGCAGGGTGGCCCAGGGTCCTCATGGCAGCTGGGCAAGCCACAGGAACCTCTGCATTAGGGAGACCTTGGGGTACTGGCTGCTGGTGGATGCCAAAGAGGGAAGGACAAGGTAACAAACATGAGCAGGATGCGCAGAAGAAATGGAAGGGAGATCAGAGCTGAGTGCACAAGTTACTTGGCCATCGTTTAGTCAGAGGAGGCACAGTGAGTTGTGTGTCTGAGAGAGGGGTGAGCACTCCTGTGCACACTGCAGGCTGTGGAGGGGCTCAGTCTGGCAGTCCAGATCCAGGAGCCTGTGATAAGACATCCAAGCCCGGGAGGTGTGGGGAAGTTAGGTTATATGATGCTCTTCCTTTTGATTAGCCTGGGTTTCTGCCTCTTACCCTTCAATGCTGATCTAGTCAAGGACTCTAAATCCTTCTCTGCGAGGCAGGCAGCTGAAAACTGGTGACCACTGCAGCAGCTCTTTGTGGCTTTAGATCTGTTTACCTATTCAAAAGATGCTCCTGGCAGTTCTGCTCTGGGCACGATGCGCCACATGTCCAGGTTTTGTGGAAAACAGATAAATCCCAGCCAGAATTAGGTGGCCTAAGGGGCTATAAAAAAAAAAAAAAAAAAAAAAAGGAAAATTGGGAGACTGCTGGGGATGTAAAGAAAATTATCTTAAGTAGGTCACTCTCCTCTGTCCTGAGCACTAAATGGATGGCTTCCCTTCCATTTTCTCTGGCCATTGTGGCCATTCAGCACCTGTGCTTCCTCTTCAACACAAGGTCTTCCTATGGGCTTGTACAACAGTTTGTCTGGTGGCACCGGTGAGGTGGTGGTAGCCCTTTGGCAGTGACACGAAACAGTTGTAAATCACAACACAGGCTGAATCCCCAGGGCATCTCTCCCTGCTCCCTGCACTGGGTGTAAAGCCTGGCCACCAAAATTACTCTTTCCACTTGGAGAAGATTTACAGGCCTAGCCAGCACTAGTGGAGCACGTAAAGACCTCCCAACACACGTAGTCCCCAACCTTCCCTCCCCCTGCCTGGCTGTGCTGGAAGGTTGCTGTTGTTTGATTGGTGTACCTCTTTGTCCTTGTCCTCTGAAGTGGACACCCTTACAGGGGTGTCCTTGAACTTAAAACAACTGGACTTGTTCACACTGACAGCCCATAACCGTCACTGCACCACATATTTCATCTTGTTACAACATTTGCTTAAGCTCAGGAAGGTTTCTTCTTATGCGAGCCCTAGGAGATAGATAGGCTGATTAGCTCAAGTGAGTGTAATTTGTATCACCTTGGGAAGAAAGCTTTCCTGCAACATAACATGCAACAATTTATCACCCTTTTTTTCCCTGTGGCAGTTGCAGACTATGTAAGCGCAAAGGATTGCAGCCAAATATAGAATTGAAGGCACATCGAACTTTAATTAATTTTCTGGTAGAATTTATGGTGGGGGAACCAGTGGGAGGTGAGAAGCAGAGCTCATCCCTGTATTTCATTTTCCTCAGCTGCATATGATGGTAGCTGTCTCTCAGTGTGACTCTTTCTCGTAAGCATGCTTAGAAGCAGCTGGAAGCTGGCTAGACTGTGACAGATGGTGCCAAACCTCTATTGTTTTGGCTTAAGATGGATATTTTGGAGTGGTTTTGCTTTAAAAATAATTATCCTCCAAACTTTCCACTCTCTCTGGGGCGCAGAAAAGTTCCTGGTGAGGCAGGAATCATGAGAAAGGTAGCAATGAAATGAATGTAAATCTACCATTATCCTGATATAACTTATTTAGGCTGTGACATGAAAAACTCAGGAGCATTTCCATGCTTGGGTAAGTATTACCAATGAGGCATTGCTAGAACATCTTGCTGCAGGACAGACCATTCACCAAAGAGCAGGCAGACACTGCTGATTGTGTACGATCACAACCGACTGAGAGCTCACACCAGAAATGCTAGCTGCAACAGGACAGGAATGTTGGCTGGGGCAGAGGCATGTGTTTTAATACGGCAGATCCGTGCCAGCAGCAGCCGTATTGGAGATGCAGTCATGCTAACAAAAAGTGCTTTTGCCAGCACAGCATATACAAAGTATAACAACAACAGAGACTCCCTTTCCAGCTTTTGGCATCTACTTAGGAAATTGAACTAGAAGCATCTGCTGTTCCTATGCAAACTGAAGAGCTGAGGCCTTGGAGGTGGCACTGTCCTCTCTGGATTGGGCATAATATGCCTGGCAGGGGATGGTGGCTACTCTGAGCACAGCCCCAGAAATCTGTGGTTCCCACTGGTGGAGCAGGTTGCACCTTCAAAGCAGGACAGGCTGTGGATGTAGGAGCTGATTCCTGCACTGGGAATTTCATAGATATGCTGCACTAGTGTCTGGTCTCTGACAGCTCAAATCAGGGCTAATCCCCATTATTGATAAGTCCTTATAGAAATCCTGCTAAGAGCAGTAAATCTTGCTAAACGGCCACTTTACAGAAATCACTACCAGCTGGCTCAAGCAGACTCAGCTAACTGGTACTGACAACTTCACACTGAGCACTCTCCAGATCCTGCAAAATGCACCCACATCAGTGTGTTCCCAGAGCCAGCATAGTACAGAATACAAAGGGGTCTTAGCTAGATGAGTTTTTGGCTTTGCTTGGGAACTAGACACCCTGTAACAACCGCTTACCTTGTTAGCAGCTAGCAGGTGCCTGTGGGAGGGAATTTACATTCACTAGACAAATACAAATTCCAGTGAGGAGATTAAACTTGTAAGAGTCTTATGGAAAGCAAACATCCTGGTTAAGGAGAGGGGCTGGAGAACTGGTGCTAAATATAACCACTGGGTACTTAGACCTCAGCGAAGAGTGTTAATGGATAACTTGTTAATGGATAGCTTGTTACCCAAAGCACTGAAAGAAACCTCAAAAGACCGTTTGAAAAGAGTTACAGAAACTCTGTGTGTGTGCAAGATAAGAAAGGAGGCCAACAAACACAGCTCTGTTGAAAGCACTGGGAGTGATTTAAGAGACAGGAAGAGGAGCTCAAAAGCTGTTAAGGCTGCAGAAGACCCTGCTTCCAGGGGTAATGGGATTCTAATTTTCCCAACCTGAGGTTCAGGATACAAGCAGGACAAGAGGAATTTATTCTTAATGAAAAAGTAATCACTTGAGTAGAAAGGAGCAGAGGCAGAGCCCTTATTTCTGTTATACTCAGTCATTTTTCTGGATAAAGCATAACTGTTTGTGAAAGAGGAGGATGACAGTGCAGAGAATAACTCCTGCCAGACCTTTATTTGAGAAGCTCACACACACACACACACACACACACACACAAAGGCATTCTATATCTTTACAGACTATACCGAAATGAAAGACTGAAATACCTAGGCAGAAGGACATTCACACTGCCAGGATACTGATACTTTCAGGTATAGATAAAACTCAGTTCTGTGACATAATAAACTCCCTGAGGCTTTTGCTGATCTACGATCACATCAAGTCTTTGCACACTAGGCCTAGATGATTACATGATTATGGCCTTCTCCCTCGCCGTCCTCACCCCCCACGAGAGGATAAGTTCTTGCACCTTTTTACACTTGAGGTCTTATTTTATTGTATGCGTTGCAACTAAATGCATACATTCATATGCGTATCTTTTTGAGAATGTGATTTAATATAGTATAGGAGGCCTAATCCTGCACCACCAGAGGGAAACAAAAATGACTAAACAACTGCAATGCCTTATTATGATGTATTCTGTTAACTCTGTGCAGGTGAACATCTGGGCTCAAAGGGTGGCTTACATCTGGTTGGTTTATGAGAGGAGTACTCCAGGTGTTGTTTAACATCTTCATCAAGAACCTGATTGATAACACAGAATGAACCTTCAGCAAATTTAAAGAAGATATTTAATTAAAATAAGCAGCTGGCAAGAGGAGTGGCAGAGCTTCAGTCTAAAAGACCTTTGCTAAACATGAGGACTAGGCCAGCCTGAAGAGCTTGAATAGCTTATCAAAGAGAAATGAAAAGTTTTGCATTTGTGGCAGAATAGCCTCATGCATCAGCACAGGTTGGGAAGTAATTGGCTAGTGGTAACCCTGTTAAAAAAGTCCTTGGTGCTTATGGTGGAGGGATACTGCATCACCATTATAGGTGATGGGCATTCTTACTGCAAATGAAGCAAGCCATACACTCGGCTACATTAGGAAGACCTAATGTAGCTCTCCATTAGAAAGATTCTTGTGATGGCAACGGTCCTGCTTTCAACAGGAGATCGGCGTAGATTACCTCTCAAGTTATGTGTCAACCTATATTTCCATGATGCTATAGCTTCAATCTCAACAGTAGCTTAGTCATTGAATAGCTTAATACTTATTTATTTCCCAGAAAATATGTATAAAAGATTCCCCTGATCTATATATGTCAGTGTGAACTTGAAACAGTACTTTAATTTTCCATACAGAGTCATCTCCTTCCCCAGGCAAGAACACTTACCTTGAAATCCTAAGGTAGGAAGAAGGTTCTGAATGTGGTGTGTGAAAGTTGGAGGTTTGGTCAATTACATTGCTATCCTGGGTAATTCTGGTGGCTTAAAACTCTTTGCTTTATAGCTTAGTAAATTGATGCTGGTTGTCATGAATCTTGGTAGCTGGGAGGGACAGGGTAATAGTCCTTTCTTGTTTTCATTACTGGCCTGTAGAACTGAAGTTAATAAAAGCAATGATTTCTTAAGATGCACTTTGTATTGCAGCTGTCCTCAGGCAAGAGGACAGCATGCCTGGTGAAACACTTGGCCTTTAGACCAATAGCAAAAAGTCTGATATCCAACTCTGAATCATGTGAGAGGAGAAAGAGGACCACCCCCTGCTGAAAGCAGGGTTTTGAAATTATATTCTCCATCCTTCTCTGGTTTCCTCAAACTGTTTTGGTGCACTCATCTATACACCCTACTCTCTAAATTGGAAAGGGAATGCTTTCTGGTTTGGGGATTAGTGACTTGAGCAGAGCCACTGGGATGAGATCAAAGGCTTGGGGGAAAATGATGAGCGATACTTTCTCCAAGTAAAAACTCATCAGCAACCCTCCCAAGGTTCTGTTGTTGCAGTGGCAGGAATACCTTCACCCACATTCATCCCATCACATCACAGATACTTAATGAGGCACCTAAATTAAGAGTCTCGTTGTCTTAAGCTCTCTTATTCCTGTAGAGAAGGAACTCCAGAATGCAATTTAGCCCTCCTACAACCTGAATTACTCTTTTCAGGGTGCCTGTCTCTCTAAGGAAGCCTTGGGTGACTAATATAGGCACTTCAAAACTTTCTTTTTGTTTATCAGCCTGAAAGTCAAGGTCTAGATATTTTGTTTATGTTAAGCTTGCAAGTTGTGGTTAATTCTGATGGCTGAATGGTTTGGTGTGATGAGCCAGCCCAGGGCTGACACATTGCTGACGCACACTACCCAGACAGTCTAAAGGGTACTACAGAGTAAACAATAGAGTCATTAACCTCAGTGACTGCTGTGAACCGACCAACAACAGATAGACCAAATGGTAAGGTTTGAACTTGAAAAGCAGCTCCACAAGTGAGCCAGCACAACAGCTAAATACTGTCAACATGCTGCAGCTGTCCTCCCTCCATTTATTCCTTCTCTTTCCCTCTTGGAGGCTTCAGACCTGCTGTGAGAGCAAGTATGTTTTGTTGCTTTGGTCTTCACATACGGAGTGGACAGATTTCCAAAGTTTCCATGAGCTTTGTACAGCCATGTACAGCAACTGTGACTCCATGCCAAGCTATCTGAAACTCCAAAATAAAAATAAATCTAGGTGGACGAAGACCTGATGTAGAGATCTGATAACACCTAATTGTTCTCATCTCCTTATCCTTCTTTTACTTATGCCTTCCCCCAGTCCCTCATATTCTATGATCCTGTGATCCAATCCCATCAGAGTGGCAGGCAAGCATGAGCTGATGGGCTGTTCCTTCAGCCTATACCTCCTGTCAAGTGAACTCTTCCAGAAGGGGTATGGAATAATTAGGGTAACATCCTTCAGGACATCATTTTGCATGCAGGTGCTGCTGCGCATTAACTGTGTTGAGCCTATAGCCTTTCCTTAGCCCTGGTGGATTCTGCTAAGTGTTTCTTTACCAGGAGCTCATCTGGGCTCTTTCTGGACCTCAGCTGCTGTGTCTGAGAAGGAGTTATTCTACCATGTTATTTCTCAGCACTAGGTAAGACATCTCAAAACACTTCTTCTGAACAATGGCACTGCATTTTCTTTTGTCATCCCCTGTTCCAAGGCACACAATGATGCCTCCCCCTCCATTCACCATGCTCACCAGGATTTTTTCTGCATCATGCTAGTTCTGTCATGTTTTAAGAGGAGTAGCTATTGCCAGTGTAGAGGTGGAAAAAGAAAGTGGCACTACAGAGACAAGTTTTAGCTCTGACATCAGGAAAGGTTCTCTAAAACTGTGGCCTGGATTCCTACCTCCTCAGGCACTTAAAGCAGTACCAAAGATCCCAGTCAATAGAAATGATATCAGGTGGCAGTTGTTTTCTTTTAGCTTGCCTCAAGTACCACCAGAAAAAATCCACCTTCCTCTATTGTCCACCTTCCCTAGGCCAGGGCTGGACCATGCTGTGACTCCTGAGTTGTTAAAGAAGATTATCTGCATCCTGGAAATCCTCTTTCCTGCTGTGAGCCTGGAAAACACATCCCAAACCTCAAGAGTTGTTCCTATGAAATAAAGATGCTGGTACCATAAAAGATGATGGCTTTCCTGTTCAGACGTCAAAATAATACACATTCAGCTTTTGTTTCATACAGCCACACACTTGTTTGAAGCTGTGAGCACATACCGAGTGTCAGTTTCCTTCTTTCCTTGTTTCAAAGTGTACACTGCATGTCTGTATGAAAGTATCTCTAAGCGTAGGAAATCCTTCTTCCTTTCATTGTGCATCTATTGGACATGTTATCCATTTGTGTAAACAAAAAAAGGGGTATTTTGAAAAAGTGGAAAATCCCAAGTGCTTACCTGAATTAACTAATTTTTAACCTCTCAGTAAATTGTATTTGTCTCATTTTGTAGTGAAATTTTCCACACATTCCAGAAGGATCCAAAGCCCCCAAGGACTCTGGGCATCTGATTAGTCAGGAATGACTAGGATGGCTGTGTAAGCCTGGCCTGCAATGGAGTGGGCTCCCTCTCACTGGAAATCATCTGGAGCCAGGCTGTGGAATGATGGGGAAGGCTGTGACTGCCCAGTGGAGCTTCCTGCTGCAGCATTTGACCTTTTGGCTGTACAACACAAGAGATCCGGAGCAGCTGTACAGGCTGCAGCAGCCAGCTGACCCAGCTGGGGCTAGCATGGGGGTTTTCCTGGTAGGATTAGAGCATCAACAGTGACTGTGCAGCCAAGTGTTTCCATATAGCTCTGAAGTGCATTTTTGTGCTTTCATAAATAGATAGTTATCTTGTTTCTCCAAAGAAGGACACGGCATGGTTTACTTCCCAAGGACACCCAAGTGCCTGTGTGCAGGAAGGAAACATCTGTGGAGGTGAGCAGGCATGGTGAGGTTTTGCTCTGTGCTGGTTTGTGGGAACTTATTGCAAGCCACTCAAAAGTTTTATATCAAGTGAGTAGTGTGCTAATGCCCCAGCACACAGGAGTATTTCAGGGCTGAAGTTCTCCATTTGTTTATGTTTTGCTATGCATGGGGTGCCAAAGAAAATTAATTGGAGGAGCTGTAGCTGCAGCAGCAGTGAGCCTGAGTGATGAGGAGCAATCTGCCTGGAGATTGAAGCTGTGACTGGTCAGACTGGAGAGTCCCATTTCCAGGGGACCTGTTAGGACCTGTAAGGCATCAGCTTCCCACCCACACTCTGTGTGATGTCCACACATAATGTGGCACTACACTGTGACATGTGCGGTGGGGTTCAGGACCTCTGTGCCTGCCCAGCTGTTCCAGTCCCCAAGAAGATGTTGGCACAGACTGGACATCTGCAGGACAGTGGGGAGCAAGTGTCTTGCAGACACTGTTCCTTAACATTATGAACAACAGAGTGATACACTGGTAAAGAAGATCAGTAGGTGCTGCCAGAAAAAGTGGTGGGTCATAGTGGTAGAGGACTTTACTTAGAAAGCAACAAATGCACCCATCTGATGGCCTGACCCAGTCTCAGAGGTGTGCTGTCGTTGTTTCTCCTTCTTAGTAGCTGGTGCAGTGCTGTGGTTTTGACTTTCAGCCTGGGAACAGCACTGATAACACCGATGGACCAAGGACTTTCTGAGTCTCATGCTCTGCCAGGGAGGAGGGGAAGCTGGGAGGAAGCAGAAACAGGACACCCGATCCAAACTGACCAAAGAGGTAGTCCATAACACAGCATATCATACCCAGTATATAAACTGGGGGCAGTTACCCAGAAGGGTTAGATCACTGCCCTGGTTGGGCTGGGTATTGGTTGGGGGTGGGGGGGTGAGCAGTTGTATTCTCTTCCCTTGTTATTTCCCTTACCATTATTATTATTGGTGGTAGCAGCAGCGGTTTGTGTTATACCTCAGTTACTGGACTGCCCTTATCTCAGACCATGAGAGTTACATTCTTTTGATTCTCCTCTCCAACCCTCTGGGAGTGCGGAGGAGGAAAGGGAGGGAGTGAGAGAGAGGCTGCGTGCCTAGCTGAGCTTAAACCATGACAGTTGCCTACCAGGGGCTCGAATCAGGGATGTTGCAGAGAGACCGCCTGGACTGCTAAGTCTCACTGACTATTACTCACCTCTAGCGATCCATGTGGGCGCTACTGGTATAGAGAGCAGTAGCCCGGAGAACATAAAGAAGGACTACAGTGCTCTGGGAGAGGTGGTCAGGGGCTCTGGAGCTCAGATTGTCTTTTCCTCAACTCTCCAGGATACAGGGCAGGACCTTTAAAAAGGCAAGGAGGATTGGACAGGTTAATAAATGGTTAGAAGGGTGCTGCCACAGTCAGGGGTTTGGGTACCTTGAACATGGGACTCAATTTGGGAGGCCAGGTCTGCTGGAGGCTGGTGGAGCTGGTCTGACAAAGAAGGGGAAGAGTGGATTTGGTAGGAGGCTTGCCAGACTGGTCAAGGAGGCTTTAAACTAGATGTGTTGGGAGAGGGGGGGCATCATTCCATCTCAACACACCCAGTCACTTGCCAGCACCAAAAATGAATGCTTGGAGCAATGCAGAGATAATTCCAGCCGCTCCAGTCAATGAGCCGTCTTCAATTGGAGCTCAGCTCAGATGCCCCTATGCAAATGTCCGTAGCATGGGGAACAAAGAAGAGGAATTAGACATGTGTGCATGTCTATATGGTATGATGTAACAGGCATCACAGAAACATGGTGGGACGGCTCCTATGTCTGGTGTGTTGGAATGGAAGGTTACAGGCTCTTTAGGAAAGACAGGCTTGGCAGACAGGGAGGGGGAGTTGCTATTTATGTTAGGGATAGGCTGGAGAGTATGGAACTCTGTCTGGGGACAGGTGAGCAGTCAACAGAGACTTTGTGTTTCAGGGTTAAAGGGAGAAGAGCAATGGGAGACATTATTGAGGGGATCTGTTACAGACCGCCTGACCAAGAGGACTCTGTGGATGAAGTGCTCTATACACAGATAGGAAAAGCCTCATGCTCGCAGGCCCTTCTCTTACTTCAAGAGAGCAGACTTTGGCCTCTTCAGGAACACACTTAGTCAAGTTCCATGGAATATAGCCCTAGAGGGCAGGGGAGCCCAAGACTGTTGGTTGATATTCAAGGATTGCCTGCGACAAGCTCAGGAGTGTTGTGTCTCAACTAGAAGAAAGTGCAGCAGGAGGGCCAGGAGACCTCCTTGGATGGATAAGGAGCTGCTGAGGAAAATTCAAAGGAAAAAGAGGCTTATAAAAGGTGGAAGCAAGGACAGGCGGCCTGGGAAGAATTCAGGGATGCTGCCTGGGAAGCTAGGGATCAGGTTAGTAAGGCTAAGGCCCACTTAGAATTAAAATTGGCTAGAAATGTGAAAGGTAACAGGAAGGGATCTATAGGTACATTGCAAATAAAAGACAGATGAGGGACAACATGGGTCCCCTCCAGAAGCTATCGGGAGAACTGGCTACCCTGGATTTGAGGAAGGCTGAGGGTCTTAATGACTTCTTTGCCTCAGTCTTCACTCGCAAATGCTCTGACCACACCACCCAAGTCTTGGGAGGCAGATGCAGGGACTGTGAGAATGAAGACCCTGGGCCCACTGTAGGAGAGGATCTGGTTCGAGACCATCTTAGGA